>JADBHU010000939.1:0-26835 GCA_017140155.1 Fusarium devonianum
GGTGTTGGATCGGGCGGCATTGTGAAGGTGTTGCCAGAAGCGTTTGATGTGAGATTTGGTGAGTCGGTTCTGAATTGATTAAGTGGAGGCGCAGGGCGTTGCAAGGTAGTTTTGAGCTATGTGGAGGAAGGTGAGACAGCAGCGGGTTCTCAATGGCAGTCAGACCCAGGTTGTAATCGGGGACATGAGGTTCGTGATATTGGATTTTGGATAGAGAGGCTTGCGCAACCGAAGAATTTCACATGCAAGGTTGCGGGTGCGGGTGCTTATCTTATCACTCGTGGGTTAGGTGAGTGAGGAGTGGATCGATGTCGAATTAACATGGAACGACAAGATGACAGGTACTTTACAAGGTGCAAGACGATACATCTGACTGAAATAAATAAGAAACATTAATATTGGAGTAAATCTAGTCGAAGACAGAGCGCTTTTCTAGTCATAAGTCATAAACGTGATGCAGCAAATTACGCTACCGTAGTATGTTGTACTCGAACTCATATCTCGTGTGCATGCGGTAGAGATCAGGTCGTTAATAACTCGCCGTCGTGTCCCGCAGGCTGAGTACATAGGGTAGTTCTGTGGAGTCATGTCGCGTCGCCAGACGGATGACAGATCCTGAGCTGCCTGACGACCTGGTTCGAAGACTTGAGGTCGACTGCTGGCTCACGGGATAGTGGCGCCTGCTCCTGGCGAGGCTGTTACTGCTGGATCTTCGAGTGATGGGCCCTGGGCCTGAGATTCCGCTCCTCATGCTGTTTGGGGCGGTAAGGTAGAGGTTCCAGGTATTCGTAGAGGCTTGTCGCCTGGCTTGTCGGGTTGAGCTGTTGATGCTGCCCACCTCGGATGGTGTCAGGTCTCTGCGAGGTGAGCCTGTGTCCCTGGCCTCATCGTCGGTGTTGGCAATACTCGAGGGCGCGGAGGTGTCATCATCTTCCTCCTGACCGCCATCGAGAATATCAGGATCAAAGGGCTCCATGGCCCGAAGGATCTCGGCAAAGAGATGCATGAGCTCTTTGAAGCGGGCGTTGGAAATAGGACGGTTGGAGAAGCGTGCGTATTCGTAATGTGAGAGGAACTTGGTGGTTGTTGCGTCCATCTCGAGCACACCCAAGTCTGCGAGATGGATCATGTAGTCGCGCAAAGTCATGTTTGCGGTCCGTTGTAGTAAGGCTAGTGCATCCGCGTCGAGCAAGGGCGGATTTGATTGGGACGTCGGGTCCGGAGGAGCAAGCGTCAAGGCCTTACCTTCGATGAGGTTCGGCAGCTCTGAGAAGACGGTCGTGTATTCCAGGTTGGGTAGATCCGGCGCGTTTGGTGATGCCCAGCCGAAGTGCTCAATTTCACCCCAGACAGGTTTCCGACGAGGTATGGTGACCACAAGCTCTTCCGCTGGTCCCCTTGGCCCGTCAAAGCCCAGCTTTACCCTTGTCTCGACGGCCGCTTCCTCCTGCTCGGTATCGTCGGTTCGAAGCCTCGGCCGAGACTCGTAAGCGATGGACGCACTACGACCGAGGCCTAGTGCCACCACCTTGTAGACAGCGGAGCGAAGATCTCCCTTCTCTATAGGCACCCATGCTTTCGGTATCGCGGCCAGCTCCGTTTTGTTGATGTATAGACGGGTGAAGAAGACAAAGGCGACGACGACGATGGTGATAACGTATGCGGCGGCGATAATCCAGATGTTGTAGAGCTGGCCGTTTCGGAACGAACGCCGGATAGCGTCGCCGGGAGTCGCGACCAAGAGGCCGAGGAGAGCGACATAGAGAAGAAGGTAGAATGTGCGATATATGATGGCGGCAACGAGGCGTCGGTGAGACACGGGAGACGCCATGGTCCATGGACAAGAATGCCAGCCAGAGTTGCGGCCACTTGCGTTCGCATGGGCCTCTATGACTTGAAGAAGAGTAAAAGTGAAGGAGAGTACATGGCTAATGAGATTGAAGGACCTGGAGTGGCGTCACGGCGAGCTATCGTGGAGGCTGGGTAAGTCGCATGTCTGCGCGGGCGAAAAGGCGGAACATGGAGGAGGCCTTGATCCAAATGTTGCAGGGTCATGGACAGAAGAGGTTGGGGGTCCTTGGCGGGAGGACCCTTGAGTACAGTGCGATTGCGTGGCGGGCACGGTACATTAATCTCCCGTCCCGTCCTGTCCCACTCGCCTAACATGTGAACAAGTAGCATGTGAGAAGCAACACTCGTAACCAAGAGATATTATAAATGTTTTACAATGGTATCATGACACGTTAATGGCCATATCAACAACGCCTTTTTTTCTTTCTCTCCTATGTTGCATTCCTCATGTCCATCATCGCACCTCAGCCATTTCGGACCTCTTTGTGGGTGCGGCCGCTTCCTTGGCTAGCCTGATATCAGACAGCGTCAACCTCAGATCGCTGCTATATGGCTCGAACTTGGCCACCACCTGTTCGAGTCCTGTCTTCAAGGCCTTCACCAGCTTGTCCACCTCGGGACTCTCCTTCTTGCTCTTCGTATCGGTCCAGTGGACGGGGAACGAGAGCCGGAACGCCTCCAGCTTCTTGATCACCGACGTCAAAGTCCGAATAATGCTTGGGACATCCCTATGCACGTTGCCAAACTGGTCCTCCGCCAGGCTGTGCACCGAGAAGTGACAGAGCACATGGATGGCGTTGATACAGAGCGTGGGCTCCGCATATGGTGTGCCCAGCACCGCCGCAGCGAACTGGGTCCGGAAATCATGCTGGAAAAGGGCAGCAACCGATTCAACCTGCATCATGCTGAGGGTCCACTGCTCAAACTGGCTCTTGAGGTGCTCTGGAGCGACCATCTCCTGCTGCTCCTTGGTCAAGACGCGGTCCTTGGCCTCCTTCCACGTCTTCTTCGCGATGGGGCTTAGCTTTGAAGCGGGAGATGAGCCTGGAAATTGGGCAACCTGACTGAATCTTTTCTCAACCTCACTTCGCATTGTCCTGGACGCAGGTTTACTATTGAAGATGGGGTCGTCTCGGAGAGGAGCGGACACGCGTTGCTTAGGCTGCGCGATTGGCTCAGCGGGAGGCGCAGCTGGAGGTTTTCCGTAGTCGTCAACTCGAGCCTCGACGGACTTGACTACCTCCATGCAGATGGCGTAAACCTGGGACCACATAGGCCCATCCTTGCGGTCAATGTCCTCGTAGATGGCTTGTCGTCGAGCCTGGAATCCCTCGGCGATGTAGGCAAGCTCCCACATGGCAAATGCCTATTCCCTTGTCAGAAAGCTCAAGGCAGACGCATCTTCAGAACATACCTTGATGGAAAGCTTCTTGCTCTTGAGTCCGTTCAAGAGACTTCCGTTCGGGTCCTTGGACTCCGAGGTCAGAGGGTTGCCGTTCTTCAGCGGTTCCTTCACCATAAAAGTCGAAAAGGAAAAGTTCCCCACGTGCCAGATGAAATGAATAAGGCATCCAGCCATGAAGCAGCGGAACAGAAGGAAGAGGTCGCTTGGCCAGCTGGGCGGGAGCATGTTGGTCTTTGGGAGATTGTAGAATATCCGCAGGAACATGAGCGCCCACCCCCAGATGAATGACCGCAAGACGGAGTAGTATAAGAATAGTGTTACAGGCAACGCGCTCAAAGCACCTGCGACGGAATCGCCCACGATCTGTGGCAGCGCCTGGAAGACCACCTTTAGCGAATCGGCTTGGCCCTCGCCCTTGCTCTTCGATAGCCCAAGAACCAGGCGGTCGACATCCTTCCTGTAGTGGTTGAAGGTCTGTGTGATGGCGCATGATGCCAAGTAGGCTACCAAGAACAATGGCCTTTCGTTGAGCCTTGCGCGGTCTCCGCTGAAGTATGTGATCCAGGAAAGGTTTGCGGCGTCGGGGACAGCCCAGAGGAAGACATTACAGAAAAGCAAGCTCGAGAAGCCGTACCAAAAGAGCGTCTCGTAGGTTTGAAGGCGGACGAGGGTGCTTCGGAGGGTCTGGAAGCCGGTGCCAGTGGTTCGGAGGCCGACGTGGTAGTTGGCGATTCGGAGGACGAGGATCGCAAGACCGCAGGTAAAAATAAAGGCGGTTCGCACACCGACAGGTCCAAGAGGGAACCAGCCCCAAAGATCTGCAGAAACCGAGTCAGTAAGTCTTCAATGGGTGCTGAAGAGAGCTAGACGCACAAGAGCTCCAGCTGTCGAGCAAGACGGCCTGCACGTAGGACACAGCTAGTAGAACCGTCGCCGTCGAAGTGAATCGCCTATGCAGAGCCGGCTGAAGGAAGTCCTTGTAGGGCGCTTTTCTAACCGTGGTGGCCGCCATCTTCGCAGCGCATCACCGGAATAGGGGAGAGCTCGAGGGGGTGGTGTTTGCGGTTGTCGTGATGCTTTGAGGTCACCAATAAGCCCAAGTAAATAAAAATCTCCAGCCAGCAACGGCTCGAGCTGTTGACGTGCCAAGCGCAGAGGTACCTGTGCGGTCACGTGAGAGCATGGGAAGTCGACGGGAAGAACAGTGTTGTCGCCCCGCTCGCTGGTTGGCTACTAATGACGGAAACGCCCAATTACGTATGTTGCAGGGGACTTTGCTTGATAACCTCAGCCACCCTCGGTAAGGCAGCAGGTCATTTGAACGATTGCAGCTACTGGTGCGAATCAGGATTCACCTCTCCCTCACCACCAACGGACGATACCTTCAGCGCGACTCTTCCATTGAACTGCGTAATTGCGAAATTGGAATTCAAAGCCATGTCCTACGATCAGCTCTCGAACCTCGAGTCCGGCCGCACCGGCGGCTACAGCGACGATCCAGGCTTCCAGGAACTACAGTATGACCTCAAGAACAAGCTGCAGACGCTTCTCAGCAGCAATCGAAAACTCGCCAAAGATGTGGGCGTGCTGGGGACCAAGAAGGACACCCCGCGTCTGCGGGAGCGGGTTCACAACACCATGGAAAAGACGCGGGAGATGTGCAGGGACATTGGTGAGGGCGTGAAGCGGCTCCAGACGTGGGAAGACCTGACGGTATGTGCAATCGTCACTTGAGGATGCTGTCGCATACTAATTCTTCGATAGAAGCAACAAAAGTACGAGCAGACAAAGGTCTCCAGCGACTTCCAGGCCGCTCTCCAGGAATTCCAGAGCCTACAGCGACGAGCCCTCGAAAAGGAACGCGCATCCGTAACCGCTGCTCGCGCCGCACACGACGGCGAACCCGGCGAGGGCGGCGCACACTCCGATACTCAACTGGAACAGCTACAGCAACAACAGCAACTTCCGGTGACTGCAGCCCAGGACGAAGTCGACTTCCAGGAAGCCCTCATCATCGAGCGGGAGGAGGAGATCCGCAACATCGAGCAGGGTGTCGGCGACCTGAACGTGCTCTTCCGACAAGTTGCGCAGATCGTCAACGAGCAGGGCGAACAGCTAGGCACGATTGAGGATAACGTGGAGAACGTCCGAGATGACACGCGGCAAGCCGACGTTGAGAACCGGCAGGCCGCGCGGTATCAGAAGGCTGCTCGCAACAAGAGCTGTTGCCTGCTGCTGATCATGGCAGTTATCCTGACCATTGTTATTCTGGCCATTGTCCTTGATTAGATATTAGAGCATAGCGTCCGGCGATTATGTGTGACTTATTGTTGGTTTCATGGCGTCTATCGGAGTTTTCTAGGTATATATACATAGCTTAAGAGTACAAGTTTGTAGATACAGACGGAGGATTAATCGACAACACTATCCTCTTGCTTTTTGACTGGTTCATGAGGGCGGTGATTTGGGTCCTCTCAAATACGGGAAACTAACCCGTTTCTTGAGCTGGGCCGTGAGTTTTGGGGTCTTCCTGGGCACGAGGCGACTCAAGATGGCCTCGTTGATACCTGTGAGGGCGAACGAAGAACCCCAGTAAAGGAAGATTGCGCTCGGAAGATCTGCGAAGAGAAGGGGAAAGACTGGCATCAGAAGCATTGTCCTGCCCAGGAGCTTCTGGATTCTGGTGAGCGCAATAGCATTGAATGCATCAGGCTGGAAAGACAGAAGAGCTTGGAGATGCTCCTTGGACATCTTGCCCCAGGTGTTCCACACCAGAATACCTGTGCAGATGAGAGGCAGTCCGTAGTAAGGGTCCATGCTGCTGAGATCGCTGAACCAAAGACAACCTCCTTCCACCAGGGATGGATCAAATAGGCTGCTGCTCACGGATCCCAGGTTTGAAGTTGTCGAGTCCGGGTTGCCGAGCCCAACCGAGTTGCTGATCCATCCCACGGGAGCACCGCATTTCCGCCGCAGAGCCTCAGAAATCGTAACAAAGGGGATGATACCGAGCAGAGGGGTCAAGCCCTTCCAGCGCTGGGCGCCCCAATTCTTGTAGATTCTGCGCCGCGACTTCTCAATGCTGCTTGCGATCCGTAGCCGCAGGATGCGATCCGGCAGATGCTTCTGCTCCTGTCCAACGGTCGCAGAGTGGCGGCGCGCCCAGGCTGAGATCAAGGGACTCAGTTCATTCCTCTTTTGTCGAAGGCGAGCCGTGTATAGTTGGAGGGGGAACCTGAAAGTCGCGTTGACGCCAATGGCCAGTAGCGGGATAGCGACATACCAGGGCATGCCGGCGTTGACATGGACCCAGCTGAAGGCATCAGCAGTCATGCGGATGGTGTCTCCAGCCGTGGAGGCGAGGTGGAAGCTCCTCCGGCTGCCACATGGTGATGTGATGGGTGAGGTGAGAGTGGATGGAGATGGAGATGAGATGCCGATTGCGCGGTGCGTGACTGTTATCGAGGCTGGAAGACACAGCCTAGCTTGAGGCGTCAGTGAATACGCCGTACGTTGAAGGAGTGACATTTTCAGCCATGCCTGCGTGACAGGGGGGGGCTATTATGTTTCCGAGTCTCTGTTCGAGGATGTTGAACTTGAAAGAGTTGAGGCTTGCTTTTGAACGTTCCGCTAGAGTTATGACGCGCGACCAATCAGACTTAACGCTGCCTGGCTTTACTACAGCAGCCAGCGACTCCCTGTAAGCCCCAGCGGAGAACAATACCCAACACCTGGCGTCCAGTAGTTCGGTATGAGAAACATGTTTGTTCCGAATGTTAGAAGACAATATGTACGAGTATTAGGTCAAGATTATACTACTTTATAGTCTAGACCGTATTGTTTTGACCAATTTGTCGGTTTTCGGTCGCCATGGCGTCACGGCTCATCTTACATTGCAGTTATGCTTTCAAGCAACACTAACAGCTGAATGATGCTGCTTTCGAACAACTTGATTCCAACACTGAACTGAAACAGACTCCTTTATGATCTACCTTATCCAATCTGCACAGGAACGGTTCCAACTATCTATTGGCATAGAAAAACTCCGCTACTCAAACCTGGAGACCTTCAACACTTTCGACCACTGGTACTATGTAGAAGTAGGCCTGAAGACGCAGCGACCAAGGGTCGCAAGCCTCCGTCACAGCGGGGCATCTTCAGTGCTGGACCCTGGTGCTTGGAGCTTCGCGGCAACTGGAACCTAAGCTAGGCAGAGCTTGTATCCCCCCACTAACTATTCGTTGCGACGTCACCCCTTCATCGTAATCCCCTTATTGTGTCTTCAACTATTTTTCGCGGCATACATGATCCGTGAATACCTCCAACCTCTTGCTCTGGAGGTTCACAACCCGACAGAACCGTATTAGACGAGCCGCAGACCCGCACCGTTTTCTGCGTTCAAGCCTTCACGACATACGGGCACCTCTTCCGACTCTGCCAGCTTCATTCTCCGACGAACTCCCCGGAGCACGATCTCAACCATGCCGCCTCTACTTGCGCTCGCCTCTTTGGCCCTCTTAATAGCGTTGCCCCTGTTCGGCAGGGTGCTGCGTCGCTTTCTCGGATGGTCCCTACGGAAGCAAACAGATGGTCGCCGCGCCCATCTGTTGGCCCTCATGACGGAGGAAGACAAGGCAGCTCGCGCAAAAAATGCACACGGCGTGGAGGCGAAATTTGTGTTCGATCTCGACGATAATCTCAAGAGCACACTCGATAAGCAGAAGAACTGGGACGGCATTGTTGGCTTCTTCCATCCTTTCTGGTAGGTTGAAACTTGGGATGATTGTTGAGCTTTGGCTGATTGGGGGGCAAAGCAATGCTGGAGGCGGCGGCGAACGAGTCCTGTGGGCTGCTATTCGAGCGACGCAGGACCTCTGGCCAAGAGCCAAATGTGTTGTGTATACGGGCGATCACGACGTTACCAAGGACGCCATCCTGTCCCGGGTCAAGGTGAGCCGGCTTGGAGCTTAAGAGGTGGTACATGCTTACACCACGACAGACGCGATTCAACATTGAGCTTTACGCGCCTACCATTACGTTCCTCTATCTTTCCAAGAGAGACTGGGTACTCGCATCTACGTGGCCGCGTTTCACTCTTCTAGGCCAGTCCATCGGGTCGATCATTCTGGCCTGGGACGCCTTCTCGCTGTTGGTCCCTGACGTCTTCGTCGACACCATGGGTTACGCATTCGCTCTCGGTCTTTGCAAGTTCCTCTTTCCCAAGGTTTCGACAGGCGCATACGTGCACTATCCCACAATCTCGACGGACATGCTCGAATCTCTTGACCCTACATCGGCCGTGGGTTCCCAGGGCGTCAACGCCGGCAAAGGAGTTGGAGCTCAGGGCTGGGCCAAGAAGACGTACTGGAAGCTGTTCGCGATCTTGTATTCATGGGTCGGCTCGTCCGTCGACATCGTCATGACCAATTCGACTTGGACACAAGGTCACATCAAGAGCCTGTGGGGCCCATACCGCACCGAGAAACAGAAAACGGATCCCATCGTGGTCGTTTATCCTCCTACCGCGGTGCGAGAAATGGAGCAAGAGGTTGAGGTGTCCGAAGCAAGTGAGAAGCAGCGAGAAAAGGTCATAGTTTACCTCGCGCAGTTCCGACCTGAGAAGAACCACCAGCTCATCCTGCGATCCTTTGCCGAGTTCCTCAAAACCAAGAGTGAAGCGTCTAAGGGTGCGTGTCTGGTACTAATTGGAAGTGTGCGAGATGACCACGACTCAAAGCGGGTGTATGAGTTGCGTCTTCTCGTCAATGAACTCCGCATCAAGGACAGCGTCGTATTTCACCTTGATGCTTCCTGGTCAGAGATTCTGGAGTGGCTAAGGAAGGCATACATCGGCGTAAACGGCATGTGGAACGAGCACTTTGGCATTGGCGTCGTCGAGTACCAGGCAGCTGGGCTGATCTCTGTGGTCCACGACAGCGCTGGACCCAAGTTCGACATTGTCGTTCCAGTCGACGGGCAGCCAACTGGTAAGTTTGATATCCAACAACTCTTCTGAACAACGTGGCGACTGACTTCTACAGGCTTCCATGCTACAACCGAAGAGGAATTTGCAGCTGGGTACGAGAAAGCCCTATCGCTACCGGATCCCTTGGCCGTTCGACTGCGGGCGCGGGAGTCGGCAAAGAGATTTACAGAAGAGGAGTTTGCCAGGAAGTGGACGACACAGATGGCACGATTGGTCACGCTTGCGAGGTAGTTGCGAAGTTCGGCGTGACGTTGCATCATAGACTAAAGAATACCCCTTTTCACTATTACAGTACAAGAAGACTTTATAGAAATAGTCCTCCAGAGCCGCATGGCGCCCCTTAAGCGACGTGTTGCATATATAGCTTTATAGGTCTTGAACAGCAAGCGAAGTTACCGTTGAACATCATCTGCGCAAGTTTATATCCAAAATCAGTCCTCATCCTTCTCCTCTAAAGCGTCACTCCTCCACTGTTCTTCTGCCTCGGCTCAGCCGCAACCTCAAATGTACCATCCGCATCCCTTACCAACGCCTGCACAGAACTCAGCCCCTCGTCAACCCAAGTAATGTTATGCCCCCTCTCCCTCAAAGACGGCACATCCCGCTGGTTGAACCTGTTTTCAACGAGCAGCTGGTTGGGCAAGAGCTGGTTGTGCACGCGCGGCTCGCGCACAGCGTCCTTGAGGCTGAAAGCTGGCGAGGTGAGGATGCGCCAGGCGACTTGAGTCGTGGCTGAGATGATGCGCGAGCCGCCCGCGGCGCCGAGGACGGCAAAGAGGGTGCCGTCTTTGAGAGACGCGATGATGGGGGTGCATGATGATAGGGGGCGCTTGTTCGGGCGGATGAAGTTGGCCTCGGAGGGAGCGAAGCCGAATTCGTTGGGGACGCCAGGGATGGAGAAGTCGTTCATCTCGTTGTTGCTGAAAATCAGTTAGCTCGAGTAAAGAAGAAGAGAAAGTACAAGGGCTGTCTTACAGGATGACTCCAGTGAGATTGTCCATGAGAAGCGATCCAAAGATGAGGTTGACAGTGGTGGTCAGGGTAACGGCCATACCATCAGCATCCGCGGTGACGATATGCGAGGTACCATGGCCGTCGGATGAGTAGATCCTCGAAGGGTCATACTTTTCTATATCCTGCGTGGCCAATGGATCGATCCTGTTGCGGATCCTCTCTGCAGTCGTTGCGTTAAGCATCTCCTGCTCGAACTCTTGAATGCCTTCCACAAAGTCAGGATCACCGAGGCGCAGGCGAGCCCCGTATGCGAACTTCATGGCCTCGATGTAGTTGTGGAGCGTGAGGTTTCGGTCCTCGTCTTGATGCTCATAACCGTTCATGGTATTGAGGATGTTGAGAGATACTGCACCACCGGCAGGGGAGCTGATGCCGTAGACATCGTAGCCTTGATACTCAGTATGCAAGACTTCACGTGAGATGACGTCGTAGTCTTTGAGGTCTTCTAGTGTCATCGTGCCATTGGACTCTTGGATAGTCGCGATCATGCTCTCCGCTACAGTGCGTTAGTGATGGTGTTATTGGGACAACTTGGGTCCAGGGGCTTACCGATGGGACCAGTATAAAAGGCGTCAGCTCCATGTTCGGCGATAGCTTCAAGCGTCCTGGGCAAGGTTAGCAATGCGGGATTGAAATCGTCCCAATCAGAGCTTACCGTGCATAACGAGATCTCGTCATGGTGGCCCCCTCTCGAAGCAGCTGTCCTATCCCATGCCGTTAGTACGAAGCGATTATCTTGAACAGTCAAGCCGCGTACCGTCTTTGGTAAAGTCTTCTGCCCATGACGGATCCTCGACAAGAAAGTTGTGGTTACCCAAAGCAGATTTGACCATGAACTTCTCCATGTCGGCATTGACTGTCGAGACGGTCAGTCTGAACGACGCAAGACGAACGACCTATGCCGTTTCTCACCTATAAAGCCGTCCTTGGCTACCTTGATAGCTCCTTGCATGATAAGCTTCCACGGCAGTTTCTTGCTTTGAGTCAGTCAAAAATCCTCGAAAATGCCTGTCCCAGGTACCTACGCCATATTTCTTGTGAGCATACTCCAGGCCCCGGACCTCGCCAGGTACGCCAACAGACAAGCCTCCAAAGATGCTGCCGTTGACATTGCCCTGGTACATGTCTTCGTAAGCTGCTGCCGGGGCAGACTCGCGGAAGTCGATCGCTTCATAGCCGCCTTTATCGTCGCGAACCAGCATGAAGCCGCCTCCGCCGATCCCGGAATGGTACATGCCGATAACACCAACACAGAACGTCGTTGCGACCATGGCGTCCACGGCATTTCCCTGGAGCAGTCAGCTTATATGGCCCCTCGACAGACTACACGGGGTTTATCTTACACCACGCGCTAATATGTCCCTCCCGATGAAACTACATTCTCGAGCCTCAGACGCAACAGCGCCTTTGGTACCGCCCTCGGGGCGCAACAGGTATTCTTCATGGGCAGGGCCAGCTTCCAGCAAATTATAGTGTACGGCAGATGCGAGAAACAAGCACAAATGACGCATGCTACTTGTATACTCTACTTCATGATTAATGATCCGCGTTGTGAGACGTTGTTCAACAGGGCGTTATCGCAACTCACTCATTTTGGAAACCCCAACTTATAAGCAGATAAGTACCCGAGCCCGAATCGCTTCTCCAGAGCTCCCCCTCACGGCAAGTCCACACCAAGAGTGAAGGAAGAAGAGTCAAGGGCGACCCTTTAATGGAGAATAATGCTTTATTTTTCGTTTCCAAAAAGTTCAAGAATGCACAGGACACCAAGCGTTGACGTGATAAGACCCCGGAGCCGATCGCCGGCGGGCTCATGACCGACCCCGATAGTTGCAAGCGTCCTCGTGAGGTGCATCACCTGCCCTTCCCACGTACGCGGATGACCAATCAAAGGCAATTGTGGCGATACGCAAATAGTCGGTCATTGGCCAGGGGCAACTCTCATGAGAACCTACAACTACTAGTCTGATAAAGACGATTCATGTTCCTCCGCAAGGTAAAGCGAGTAGAGGATTGGGGTAAATGGCATAAGAATCCAGGAGTTGTGAATTGAAGAGATACTTTACAGTATGAGAAGCCCAAGCTGCGTATATTTGTTTATTAGCAACGCATTTATAATAGCCAAAGTACCGAGATCTCTTTATAAACTCTGGCTAATGATAAGAAACAGTCGATACTTTCAAGATAGATTGGGTGATACTGTGTAAAATGGCATCCAATAGAAAGATTGGGTGGAGATTTGCGCTGAAAATGGCTCTCCTCAGTACATGTCAATATGCCTCTTGACTCGTGGGTTGATGCAGAACGGCAGAAGCCAACTGAAAGGGATACATAGCTCCTTCGGCAGCCAATGGGAGCAGTCCTGGTCCCAAGCCAATCAAGTGCAGGCTGAAAACAAGCAGACCCTGGCAAAAGACCCCAAATCTCAAAGTGGGGCACCTTGTAAGAACATTTCTTCGTCTCATTCTGGGCTTTATCAAAACTTCACTCACTGTAAGCTCCTGAACGACTGCAAATTTTCAGAAGGGGACTTCGTACGATTCGCGCCTCTCACACTCTAAGAAAGAATACCCGTCCAGGCCGTCCATGAGACGTCTGAGGGTTTTGCCTTTTCTTTCTTCGCTAAGAGCGCGCCCTTACAGCTTTCGCCCTTTCGCAGCGACGGCCATGACACAAGCAGAGGCTGCACCTCAGGTGCTCAGCGCTGCCAACGGCCACTCATCAAACAACGGTCAGACAAATAAGAGCTTTAATAAGCGGCCGAATGAGCAGAAGCAGCAGAACAACCGCCAATGGAAGCAAAAGAAGACAAAGCGAGAAAGAAACATCACTGAAGGCTCATCCGAGGAAGTCCTCAAGTATGACATTCAGGCGCTACTCAAGTCACGAGCCGTCGAGTACGGAGAGGGAACCGAGAATGGCGAGGAGGTCCTGCCCGAGGAGGGCACAGAGACAGATGTCGAGGTTCTGGAACTCTCATCAACGGGCGAGGGTCTCGCGATGAAGGCCGGCTCCAACCAGGTCTATGTCGTCGCCTTCGCAGTCCCCGGCGACATCGCAAGGGTCAAGGTCTTTCGCCACCTAAGACGCGACAACCAGACTCTGGCCGACTTCATCTCCATCACGAAACCTTCACCTCTCCGCGACGACGCCCGCATCAACTGCAAGTACTTTGCCTCCTGTGGCGGCTGCCAGTTCCAGATGCTCGAGTACCCGGAGCAGCTCAACCTGAAGAAGCGCGTCCTTGAGAAGGCCTACAAGAACTTCTCAAACCTCGACCCGAACCTCGTCCCCGCTATTCAAGACACCATGGGTAGCCCGCTGCAGTACGGCTACCGCACCAAACTGACGCCGCACTTTGACGCGCCTCCTGGATCCCGGCCCAGCAAAAGAGGCAGAAACCCCAAGGTCTCGTTCGAGAGCCGCCCAGACATTGGCTTCATGCAAAAAGGCCGTCGAAAAGTCCTGGACATTGAGGACTGCCCCATCGGTACCGAGGCCGTCCGTCTGGGCATGGCGCGTGAGCGAGAGCGCATGCAGCACGAGTTCAAGGACTACCAGCGAGGCGCCACGATCCTCCTCCGCGAAAACACCCAACGACTACCCAAGGACAGCGACGAGATCCCTGCTGGTGACCTCCCCCCGCACACCGTTCGAGTCGACAATGACGATACCGTTGACATCAAATCCTGCATCACCGACTCCAAAGCCACCACCACCGAGTACATTGGCCCCTACACCTTCACCAACCCGGCCGGATCCTTCTTCCAGAACAACAACTCCATCCTTCCCTCCTTCACCAGTTACGTCCGCGACAACATTCTCCCGCCCGCTGGCACGGGCATGGACATCAAGTATCTCATCGATGCATACTCCGGCTCCGGCCTCTTCACCATCACCCTCTCGTCCCTCTTCCAGAACTCCATCGGCATTGACATCGCCGCCGACTCGATTGCCTACGCCAGCCGCAACGCCGCCCTCAACGGAATGGGCGAGGACCGCTGCAAGTTCATCGCCGCCGACGCGGGCGAGCTCTTCAAGAGCGTCACGTACAACCGCGATGAGACCGTGGTGGTACTTGATCCGCCGCGCAAGGGCTGCGACGCAGACTTCCTCGGCCAGCTACGCAAGTTCGGTCCCAGGCGCGTCCTGTACGTCAGCTGCAACGTGCATACGCAGGCGAGAGATGTGGGCGTGCTGGTGCGTGGCGAGGGCGAGGGTGAGAGGTACGAGATTGAGAGTCTGAGAGGCTTTGATTTCTTCCCGCAGACAGGACATGTGGAGGGAGTTGCGATTCTTAACAGGGTCGATAATACCACGGCATAAAAAGGGGGCACGGCGTTTATTTGTGGGATTGACAAGGGTAGCATGATCAATTCATCAGACAGTTGTAATCATTAAATACCGCTACATCATCCTGTACGTGACAAATTGTCAAATTGGCGCCCTGTGTGCCAACATATACGTTCTTTATTACCATGTCTCATTCATGTCTTGGGCTCCAATAGAGCCTTGAGGGCCTGGACTGTCACTTCAAGGACCTCGGGCCTCCGGCTCTTCTTAAGCGTCTCCTTGAGGACCTCGACGCCATCCTCGTCCTTGACCTTTTGCCGAGCAAGCTCGCCAGGTTCGCCTTCGGCGGTGACCAGGTTCAGCACCGCAAACACGCCACGGTGCCGAATGTTCTCATCGTCATCGACGCACAGCGCCAGCATGACTTTGACGCCACGGTCCCGGTTAACGATACCGCGAATGACGCCTTCGAAGGAAGTGAGCGAAGCTAAAGCACCACCGGCCGCGCTGCGGGTTCCGGCGTCTGGAGCGTCTGCGAGGGCGAGAAGAATGTGGAGACGATTCCGGGCTTTGGCGGTTTCCTCGGCGTAGAGGGCGATCGCTTCCGGCGCCTGGACGAGGTTGCACACGAGTTCGACGGCGGCCTTCGAGACGAGGGTGTTGGACGAGAGCATCTGCTCCTCAATTTGAGACCACGCAGTCGCGATGATGCTGCGTCTCGTGTCATCGTCGTCCATGGAGGCGAGATTCGTCAACGCCATGAGGGCCTCAAAAGAGGGGAGCAGGTCTCGAGTTTCGGCCGCCGGATCAGGAGGGACGATGGAAACGAGCGGCCTGACTGCAGCACTGAGTGTAATGGACCGGTTGCCGCCAAACACAAGGGCAGGGTTTGTGCTTATGAGGATGCGAGCGAGGGTCTGGGCGGCCAGACGGCGCGCGGGGGCTTCGGTCTGGGGAAGGGTCATCCACGCTGTGAGGAGAAGCTTGACGGCGCCTTGCTGGGCGAGCTGACCTCGGAGAGGCTTGGTGACGGAGAGCGCAAAGATGATGGATATGACCAACGACAAGGATGCCGGTGAGCCATTCTTGCTGTGGGTGACAAGAACTGGAGTGATGCCGGCGTCAAACACCAGCTTACACCGCTTGGCCACATGCTCGTCGTCGTTTAGGGGGTCCGGTCCGCCAAGTTTTCCAGCAGCATTAGCGTATGCCTTTAGCTGGCTCATCTTCTTTTCCTCCTCGGTAAGGTTAGGTAGGTATTTCGTGAGATTCACAAAGATACTTAGAGCTCCGTAGGTAGTCGGCGATCTGGGCTGTGCTTCGCTAAGAGTCTTGACGAGCTTCTGGAGCAGCATTGGGTTGTTGACAACCGACTCTTTGACCTTGGGCTGGAGGGACGCATAGGCAAGGCCTTCGATAGAGTGCTTTCTCCCGTGGTCTTCGTCTCTCAAGATCATCTTGGTGAACATGCCGGAGAGATCTTCAATACTGGTGACGGCCGGCTCAATCCTTGACTGGCCGGGGTCACCGGGCGCTGGCTTTGAGGGAACTGCCTTGATTTCTGAGTCAGTCAGTTGTGAACAAGGTGCGTTTGCGCTTCCGTCATGCGCAGGCTGATCTCACCCTCAACTTGGCCAGGATCACGGCGGCGAGGTACTGAACCTGCTCTGAGTGGCGCCTCATGCTTATGGAGCCGCCGTCGCTTTGCAGGTTCGGGTCTGCGTTGGTGCTGCGGACAATCTCTGAGAGATCTTGTTCGACAATCTCCTCGAGCCACTCGATGCAGTACTTGTTGATGGCTTCGCGGCACAGCGAGTTCATGCAAGCAGCATTGAGCATCTCCAGACACGCTGTTTCAACCTTGCGGCTCTTCCACTTCCGTCGCATCAGCGTGCCGAGGCTGGGTAGAAAATCTTCATTGAGAAACAGCTCTGCAGTGAGGTCGGGCACGATAGGGAACGTTGCAGCAGCAACGCAAAAGGCGACAATGTAGTCGTCGTACGTCCCTCTTCGAACACGGTCAAAGAAAAAGGTCGACAACTTCTTTGAGCCGTCATCGCCAGCGGCTTTGAGGTAGGCCGAAGTCGAAAGAGTGGCGTGGCCGCGGACTATCTCAGGCTGTCTCATATCGAGATAGCACAACACGGTATCGACACAGTCGCCATCGATGACTTTGCAAATAGTCTCGCGAGACTTGTCCTTCTGGCGCGCCTCATAGTCGTTGTTGAGCAGCTTGGTCAGTTCGTCGAGGTCGCGGCACGTCTCATTGTCCTCCTGGCCTCCCTCCATCAAGCGGGCAAAGACGATAAGAGTCTGGTCCTCCAGCGACAGAGCCGGAGGCGCCTGCGTGGCGCTTTTTGTATTTTCTGCCATGGACTTTCTGACAGGACGCGACGGCACAGCTTCAATGAGAGAGAGAGTAACGTCTTGGAGATGAAGGTAGAATACAGGTATTCAAGGTGTGTTGAGAAACAAAAATGTGAGACGCAGCGTAGACCTGTGATGTAAATCGCAACACGCCGCGCCCCTCAATTCAGCTTGCGAGACCACTAGAATCGCTGGGACCTCTGAGGTTGCTTTTTTGGCTTGGGTGCCAGCGACCACAGGCGCCCATTGATAAGTTGATAAGGCCTCTGGCCCCGCCGCTTCAGAAGGCCCCATCACGTGTTTTGGCGTTTGCAGGTGTTGCACTAGGGGACCTGTTGTAGGGGCCTATTGGTGCAAGCAGCCGCGCTGGCACGGATGCCGTTCAAGATCTCACACCCCTAACTAGCCTCTGGGAATGACGTCCGGCAAGGACTAGGCTTTTTTTCTTTATACCGAGGTGACGACAAACTACAGAACCACGCAAAGAGCTTTGTAGCTGTTGCGACTTTCGATACGAGCTCAAATTCTTCATGTTAAGGACAAGAAGCTTTTGACTTAGTGGCAGCCGTCGCACAGACCTGGCCCTCCAGGTACTAGACTAGGTAGCCGCCGTCAGGCTTCCGGCTTGAGCCTCAACACCATCATTGCGGATACCTTCTTTGACTTTGTTGCTGCAACAGTCCGACGTACAGCAAATCCACGACCAGCAACGCCATCCAGCTCGGCTTGCCTGGTGAGTAGTTAGCGCAAAGTCTCCCTCCTTCCGGCCTCGTAGCCGTCTCCTCAAACGACAACCCTCTACCGCGTCCAAATCGTCTTCACCATGGACGCCGTCGACGTTTCGGAGCACTACGAGGTCGACACCCACGACGACACGCCCTCTCTCCTCTCCATCATCCTAGACACCAACCCGCGGGCATGGGCCTCCATCGGCGACGTCCTGCCCATGTCCCGCGCCATCGCCAACATCCTCGTCTTCGTCAACGCACACCTCGCCTTTAGCAACGCCAACCAAGTCGCCCTCATCGCGGCCCACGTCGACCGCGCGCAATGGCTCTACCCTTCGCCTCCAAGGCCCTCTCGCGATGCCGCCGGCGACTTTGCCATGAAAGACGCGCCTCCGACTCACACGCCGCCCGCCTCTGCAAACAAGTTCCCGCAATTTGCGCAGATTGAAGCTGCTGTCTTGGCCTCTGTGCGGAAACTCATGGATCAGACGACAGAGGCCGACCTCGATGCCACGACTACACAACTATCAGGAGCCTTGACGTTGGCCCTTTGCCACATCAACAAAGCTGCGCAGGCTCTCTGCTCACCAACCGCTAACCTCGAGGACAGCCGCAAGGCCCCGACTACAGCGCCCCCCACCGTTCGAGGCCGCATCCTCGTCATCTCCGTCTCCGACTCCGAACCTTCACAATACATTCCTACCATGAACGCCGTCTTCGCCGCCGCCCATGCCCAGGTTGCCATCGACACCCTCTCCATTACCGGCGACCCGACCTTTCTCCAGCAGGCTTGCTTCAACACCGGCGGCACGTATCTGGCCGCTACACATCCCCAAGGCCTGCTCACGTACCTCATGTTTGGCCTCATCGCCGACACCGAAGCTCGCGAATCACTTGTTGCACCGACACATGACACGGTCGACTTTCGAGCTGCTTGTTTCTGCCATGGCCGCGTTGTCGACACCGGCTTTGTGTGCTCCATCTGTCTCAGCATCTTCTGCGAACTGCCGGAGAATTCAGAGTGTCTGACATGTGGTACGAAACTGGCATTGGGCAATTATGGCGCTAAGCCCGCCGTCGTGCCTCGGAAGAAGAAGAAGAAGCGGAGAATTGTCAATGGGGGATCTCGGGAGGAGACGGGTAGTGCGACGGGAACACCTCGTCTTTGATGAACCATGTAAAATAGAACACGGAATAACGATGAGATACCTATACTTACTTACACAGGATAATGCATACATATTATGGACTCCCGAAACAAGTCACACAAGTACATGAGACTCCGGTGCAGCTTATTGCACATTCCAGGGCGCTTGCAGGGTCAAAAGTCAAGGGCAATCCCAAAGGAGTGACAACGACTTGATGAGGAAACCCTGAAGTGAGTAGGAACAGTTCTAGGTATAGCGGGTATCACTTTGACTAACGTATAAAAGAATAAACTACACAAATCAGTAAACACCGAGGCCGTCCCAATTTGTTCCCACGTCAGGTTCGTCTAAGCGTCAGACAGCGGAATCCATCCCAGTTCCAAGATCCTCGAGACAAGCTCAATCAAGTCGAACCTTTCGTCCACCCTTGGCAATTTTAGCGCCATCCGAGAGCCGGGACATTGTGCAGTTGGGCTGCCTTTCCGATCCGCCCATCGATGCCAGGGCAAACGAGTCGGTGTTGTGGGCAAAATATAGGTAGTAGCCCGTTCGAGTCTTCTTCACAACCATGACACCGATAGCACCAGCGGAATGGCAGTTCTTCACGCCGGGATGGCTCATGAAGTCATCGGAAATGAAAGATTCCATAATGGCATCCTCGTCATCATCCTGAATGTTCACGCCCCTCTTGCCGCGCTTCGTCCCATGGTAGATTCTCTCAGCGCACCGTTGGGAGGCCATCGTCGTAGCCATATGCTCTCCCGTGCCACTCGTGACAGCAGCAACCGTAACTCGATCCTCGTCCTCGTCATCGTAAGGAACAACTGCAGTGCCGACTCCAACCAGAGCTGCCGGTCCCAAGCGACCTCGGTGCTTCATTCCAATGCCACCTGACGATGATCCAGCAGCAATGTGGCCCCGCTCGTCGATTGCGATGGCACCAATAGTGTCTGTGACAGAGTCCTCATTCCTGTTCCTGGGTCGAAAAATACCTTTGACGCCTCGCGAATGCTGCTGTGCTCTTTCATCTGAGCTGAGGGGTCGCTTAACCCCTCGAGGACTGACGAAGCTGTTTTGGGCAGCCCCATGGCCATTCGTGCCGAGAGATTTGGTCGACGTCTCCGAGGGCATCGTACTATCACGACTTGGAGCTGGTCCGTGATGCTTGCGATTACAGTCCGTGTTTGTCGCATTGTCTTGGGTCTCAGATTTGTCATCTTTGGTGCTTCTTTGACTGGTCGGTCCAGACTGTCTGGGTAGAGGAGAGCTGGGGCGTAAAGGTGACGGCGATGATGATGGCGATGCGCCCTGCGCACCGCTCACAATTCCGGCGTAGCTCGGCGTCAGTCTTTCAGGAGTCGCTCGAACAGTGGATCGGCTCACTGTCGGTGCTGAAGCACCCATGACCCGGAAGTAGCTGCTGGCTGCAGGATTGTCTGATGCGTTAGTTGTTTCTTGACTAGGAGTGCCCATGTACGGAGAATCGGGTTGTCCTTCGTTCCAAGTACCAGCCATGATTGCTGCTCTGTGGTCCCGAGGAAAGGATTGCTGCGGTTTTGGCGGCGTTGCTGTATCATACTGGCACGGGGGGCATCCGAGGTTGACCACGCTGGCCTCAGATGACGCCCTAGGTTCCTTTCCCCTCGTCTCGGCTCTTTTCAAATCTTCCTGCCACCGCAGGAACCGATCTCGAGCATTTTTGGAAACCATGTACTCATTCGGGTACGTATTCAAGCCATGTTCCTCTGCAAAGGTCCTGGCACCTTCTCCAACAAGAGCATTTGGTGGAACACGACGTAGGCTGAGAGGCTTGTTGCTTTTATCGAGGATGAGTTTCGCAAGAGAGATTGGATTTCGAACATCTATCATACTGTTAGTCAGAAATACCCTGATTGCTGTACCGAAGGTAGACGACGCACTCGGCACGGCACCACAGGCACCGCTACGACCAAGATGGTCAACGACTGTAGCATCACACTCTACAACGCCGTCGATGGAGAGATTAGAGCCGTATCCAGCATTCGTGATTTCCTTGTCCTCAAGAATTCGCAATGCGGCTTCCACTGCTTCGGTCGCTGTTGAGCCAGCTTTGAGGAACTTCATGCCCATCTCGGCCGCCCTGCTGTCGTTAGCACAGCATGACCAAGGCACGCAAGAGCCAGTGTAAGGAATGCTTACGCAACGCAGGCTTGTAGGTGAATGTGTTCGTTCTGATGACTGTGAAATCCAGCTCCCGCGTGGACAAATATCGCCGGCACTGCCTTTGGTTCCTGTCCGATCCGTAAGACACGGTCTAGCGCACCATCGGTACCGAAAGGGGTAGATTCCAACATGTGGGCGGCCTCATCGTCGTGGCCGGCTGACATTCTTGGGCGGCTTCATAGGGCAGTGAACGAATGGAGGAGCAAAAATATATGAAGAATATTGACGGATGGATAAACGATCGTCTGCGGTCGAGAGGCCGGGTGGAGGTTGAGACAACCCCAACAAAAATGTTGTTGATGTAGAAATGCTTATTAGGGTGAAGATTCAAGATCAAGACAAGGTAGACCGCCAGCTCTGATGAGTCTGATGAAGAGATGCAGCAGCCCTACAACATCAATAAGCATAGGGGCGTAATGGTCTATACCAGCACCTTCCGAGCAATAATTTTTTTTAGTTTACAATTCATGGGGTAGGAAATGAATGGGTGGGAGTTGCCCTCATGCGGGAGAGAGTAAGGTAAAGAATCATCAATGAGGCCTGGTACGCACTGGCGACTAACAGGTATCTGCGAGTCAATCAATATACCCCCAACCAATGGTGGTTTGATATCCCGTAAGTCAATACAACAGCTAGAAATAGTTCAGCAAACGCAGTAGCCTGTGACAATGAGGCAGTTTGTCCTCATAGGCCCATAAGGTATTCCTTAGCTGATTAGTCAATCCCGGGAGTGCACTTGCTTCTTTGCCATTCACACAAACTCCTGCCGAGCTCTCCAAAAATGACGTCGCGTCACCAAAGCTGAGCCCCGGTTATCGCAATAACGGGTTCCGCACCTCCAGTCAAGCCTCAAACGGTGGGGCAGGGCCACTTCTGCACAGCCGCACGCTCAAGCCTCACTCCAAGCTGGGAGCTTCGCAACCAGGCACGTAACGTAATCCTACCTAACACAACGACCACCGCCGTCGCCGCCTATCGCATTTCCTCTTGCGCGGCTCAATTCCTGGGCCTTCTTTACTTGACTCCTCTTGTCGTCGTGCTCTTGACCACGCACTATCCTTCATCATGGCTAACCAAACTCCTGCCGTTGTCATGGACAAGTAAGTCTCACCTATCCCAGCCCCCCCGCACTGAGGACGACAGCTAACCTCAGCTCACCAGCGGCACGGGTTTCTCTAAGCTAGGTTTGTCGACACTATATATGCTCAACAAGCTTTCGATTGTGCCCGGACCGCTCGCTGATAGCCGGTACAGGTTTTGCCGGTAACGATTCGCCCTCATTCGTCTTCCCGACTGCGATCGCAACCAAGGGGCCAACTGGCGGCGCGGGGGGTTCTGGTTCAGGACGACCGTCCGTCGCGAATAAGCCTTCTTTCCTCACCGGAGGTGCTGGACCTGGTAGCCATCTGAGTGCGAAGAGGGGAACTGAAGATCTTGACTTCTTCATTGGTGATGAGGCGATAGCAGCCTCGGGTGGACCAGGTAGGCCAACGTCACGCCCCTGAGAGCGATCTATGCTAACGAAATCAGGATACGGCCTACACTATCCCATTCGACACGGTCAAATAGAAAACTGGGTATGGTTACCGAGGCGTCCGACATGAACTGGAACTGATCGCCTTTAGGACCACATGGAACGATTCTGGTCCAACTCCATCTTCAAGTACCTCCGAGTCGAGCCTGAGGACCACTACTTCCTCCTCACCGAGCCCGTGAGCATCTCGTACTCAGGCCGTATTCAAGACAGTAAACTAATATCGATAGCCCCTGAACCCGCCCGAGAACCGCGAGAACACTGCCGAGATCTTCTTCGAGTCGTTCAACTGCGCCGGAATGTACATCGCTGTCCAAGCCGTCCTTGCCCTAGCTGCTTCATGGACATCTTCAAAGGTCCAGGATCGCTCTCTGACCGGAACGGTCATTGATTCCGGCGACGGTGTTACTCACGTCATCCCCGTCGCTGAGGGTTATGTCATTGGTTCTTCGATCAAGTCGATCCCCATTGCCGGTCGAGATATTACCTACTTTGTTCAGTCCCTTCTGCGAGACCGCGGTGAGCCCGACTCTTCGCTCAAAACTGCCCAAGAAATTAAGGAGGAGTACTGCTACGTGTGCCCCGATATCGTCAAGGAGTTTGGCAAATACGACCGAGACCGCAGCCGATTCGCCCAGCACGTTGTCACGCAGTCCAATGGCCGCCAAGTTCCCGTCGATGTCGGATACGAGCGTTTCCTGGCCCCCGAAATATTCTTCAATCCGGAGATTTACAGCTCCGACTTCTTGACCCCTCTCCCCACTGTTGTCGATGGAGTCATTCAGCAGTCACCCATTGATGTGCGACGAGGGCTGTACAAGAACATTGTTCTGTCTGGAGGAAGCACGCTATACAAGGACTTTGGTCGACGATTACAGAGAGACATCAAGCAGCTGGTGGATGCCAGAATCCGAGCGAGCGAGGTTCGCAGTGGTGGCGCCCGAAGCGGGGGGCTTGAAGTACAGGTCATCACGCACAAGCGACAGCGCCACGGTCCCTGGTTTGGCGGCAGTCTCCTCGGCCAGACCCCCGAGTTCCGATCTTACTGCCATACCAAGGCAGAGGTAAGGGCAAACAGATTAACTTGCATGAAGTACTGGCTAATAAATATCTCAAGTACCAAGAATATGGTCCCAGCATCGTTCGGAGATTCGCTCTGCTGGGTGGACCTGGTGGCTCTTAGAAGATTATTCCGGTTTTGTAGACGGTTCAAGCATAAACCTATGAAATCACTCCTGAGCTTCAACAAGACCATATGTTGTGAAGCCTATAGGGAAAGGTACTATTCTGGGGTAAGCCTCACATTGGATCTGTCGATCTGAATACTGTGAGGGTGCAGTGGTGAGGCGCTCAAGGCGCAAAAACTTCGACTGACAATTATGCGTAAGCGATACAACCGTTGGCGGAAGAGATGGTAAGAGGGTGGCAGGTGTTGAAGAGTTACATTAGTCATTTCCACAAACAACATATTTCCGAACTTTGGTGTAATTCCCTGTGTCTCGACTTGGAACCTTATGATCTCGAGGGGTGTTTTTTCAGCCCGACACTCCACTGGCTGTTGATCGACCGAGCAACAGTATATTGCTGGAAATAAGAGGGGGAAAGGTCTTGTATCCTTCTACTTGGACTACGTCGAAACCTTTTCCCAAGAAATTATGCTCTCTACATCAATTTTGTACGTTCGTAGCGAGGGTATTAGAGTTTTGGTCAAGTTACCAGGCAGATACATACCATCGCACGTCTTAGTTCAGCAGAAACTTACATCGGATTTAGCCTCATCCCGCTGTGGCTTTGTGCTGGCAAGAAGAGGATGTTGATGAAGATAGGTTGCAGAGTTGGGATTGGATGTATGTTCGATTTGTCCGTGAAACTATAGTGGGGATAATAGATTCCGGGCTGGAGTTTGCAAATGAATTGATGGATTAGATGTAGATTCTATAAAAGATACATTTTTATAGGGCCGGCGTTTAAGAAGGGCAATTTTGTGAGAATGTGTGAGCTGCTGAAGAACCAACGGCCCATAGTTATATAGCATAGTTGTATAGGATAACAATCAAGTCAAGTCAAGCAAAAATGACCCTGGGCCAACGTAGACCGAAGCACTGAAGCAAGCTGGTAGCATGTGAGGGATTAGGGGTTACTTCGTGTCCATTCAGAAATCACAGTGCAAGGACGATTATTTGGTGAATTGGAATCTTGTTCCGTTATATTGATCCTGTGGTACTCATATCACTCATAACTCAACTCAAAGCTATAACACAAAAACTGTAACCAATATCAACCAGGCTACTACTCAACAACACCGCTCCAAAATCGAAATCAACTCCCGCCCGAACTCCTCATTTGTCAGGGAATTGCCCTCTGCGCAGTGGGTCGCCCTTTTTGTTTGTGGATGTGCAGGGTGCTTCGCTTGCAAAGACCCCCCAGAGATAGCCGCGCGCTTATCGGCTGGTGTCGACGACATAGCGACCGGCAATCTTGCCAGCACTCATAAGCTCGAAGACGCTCTGAAGCTCAGAGAGTCCGACGGTCTTGAAGGGAACTGTGATGAGGCCGCGGCGGTAGAAGTCAATGGCCTCGGCGGTGTCGGCGCGGTTGCCGACGTAAGAGCCCTTGATGGTGATCATGCGGATGACAGTGTCGAAGACAGGGGCAGAGAACATGGCGTTGGCGGGAAGGCCGATGCACACAACGGTACCGCGAGAGCGGACGTACTGGGTAGCCTGCTGGAAGGGCTTCTCCTGGGCAGCGACCAGGAGGACGGCATGGGGTCCGAGACCGTCAGAGGTGGCAGCCTTGACATCGGCGACGAGGTTGGAGGACTTGGTGAAGTCAACGAAGGCGGAGGCGCCGAGGCTCTCGGTGAGCTTCTTCTTCTCATCACCACCGTCGATGGCGATGGCGTGGATGCCCATGGCCTTGGCGTACTGCAGAGCGATGGAACCGAGACCACCACCAGCACCGACGATGGCGACATACTGGCCGGCCTTGACACCGGACTCCTTCAGGCCCTTGTAGACAGTGATACCGGCGCAGAGGATGGGGGAAATGGCCTCAAGGTCGCACTCCTTGGGAATGCGGGCGACGTGGGCAGCGGTAGCCAGGGCGTACTGCTGGAAAGAGCCGTCGACGGTGTATCCGGACATGGTGGCCTTGGCGCAGAGAGGCTCATCAGAGTTCTGGCAGTAAGAGCAGCTCAAGCAAGAGCTGTGAAGCCACTTGATACCGACGTGGTCACCAATCTCGACCTCCGAGACAAGCTCGCCGCGGGCGACGACGATACCAGCACCCTCGTGGCCACCGACAAGGGGCAGCTTAGTGTCGAGGGGCCAGTCGCCGTTCATGGCGTGGAGATCGGTGTGGCAGACACCGGAGTACTTGACATTGACGAGGACCTGATCGGGACCGGGCTTCTGAACGGGGATCTGCTTGTACTCGGTGGCTGAGAGAGAATTGAAGTCAGTATAAAGCTCTTGATATGGTCAAAAAGGTTGCGAACGGTGGGGGATCTGTGGGCTTGGTGGGACTCGGCCGGCAGCTCGGGTCCTGGGAGTAATGACATGCGATGTCGATGATATCGACAATTGGGAAAAGGCAATTGATGTTGAAACTCGCTCGAGGAAAAAGGGAGGATGACATACGACCACCAGTCTTCTCGATGACCTGCGCCCATTGGGTGGAAGGAATCTCGGCGGCCATTGTGATTGTTGGAAAGGTTGGTTGGTTGGTTGAAGGGTATCAAAAGGTTGTCGTGAAGACGAAAGAGTTGTTGATGAGAGCGTTGTAGAGTTGATTGATGAGTTGATGAGGATGAAGAGAAAAAGTTCGAGTAGAGGTCGACGGGATAAGAGTTTATATAGATGTTGGATGGGCGATCCAGCGTGAAGCGTATAGCATACAACGGCATGTATGGACTCAGGCCTAAACCGTATGATGGGTCAACGAGACAGGGATGGGATGGGCGTCTAAACGAAAGGCCTCAAGCCTCATCCTCGCGGCCGCGCGGGGGAGAGGGAGTGGGAAAAGCCATGAGGCAGGGCGTGGGAGCAGACAGCCCTCGGAGGGGAGACGCTTGGGGGAGGCTTGGGAGGGCATTGCCAGACGCTCAACGGACGAGGGTCAAGGGAGGGGCCACTTCGGCTGCACGGGGATCCGCATTTTGGGCGATGCTTGTTGGACTCGGTTTTCGGATGCGGCGACGATTGAGGTGACAAGTTACAAGCCATGGCAATTGGGAGGCCAGGGGACACGAACGATTACAGTAGGCCTAGTCGTGGTGTGTGTGTGTGTGTGTGTGTGAGTGTGTG
>JADBHU010000941.1:0-12733 GCA_017140155.1 Fusarium devonianum
GGTCTCGTGGGTGCGGAGGTGGGTAAGAGAGAGAGTGGAGGTGCAGGGGGCTTCGTTTTCTCCCTGTGAGAGGGGAGGGGGAGGGGAGGCAACGAGTCGTTCTCGGGGAGTGACGTGCGAAAAGAACGACCTCTACAGGCTTTCCCTGGCATGATGTGATAACAACGGGAGATGGCCACAAAGCGAGTCTACGGCCAAGTGTCGGCGGTGGGTTGGGGTTAAAACAGCGGACTACTCTAGAGCCATCCATTACAGTAGTAGCACCATATTCTACATGGTAGTGTCACTAATAGCTTCATCAACGTGCCGCTTCCGACAGCCTGGAAGCCAACGAGCTGTCGCTCTCTTTTGGCGGCTCACAAACTTGCTTCAGGGTCGCGCGTAGGACATTGTCGTACGGGAGATACGAACTCGGGGGCTGAGTCTCCCCGTCGAACGCCTTGCTGAGCGCTGCATGGCATTCTGGTCGGCCCTCGACAACGTCTTCGCAATGCTCTCTCTCAGCGCCATCTGGACCCTTTGCAGGGTGCCGTCACAGTGGCCCCAGACTAACCCTTAGACTGAGAGGTTTTAGCGGGCCCTCGTCACCGCGGCTCTGTCAGGCTGGCTCTGTCGCCGCTGAACTGCGTCGGATTACATCGCCTCGGTTATGATTGGCCCAACTAGAACGGAGAAATTCGACACGACCACTTGGAGCTTCTGGCCGGCTTTTGCGCAGGGGATCGTTAGATCCTGTGGACGCTAGGACAAGATCGGGTCCTTTTCTTATCTAATGCGCCACAACTTTTCGAAGCCGCGTCTCACTAACGTGAGGCTGCCGGCAGCTTCAGCCGAAAGTGGGTGGCCTCTCACGAATAGCAGTCCTCGCCCGCTCTCAACGTCAACCCCGAATTGACGTCTTGTTCCGCTTCCGGGAGCATCGCGATCCCCTCGCTTGCGACCAATCCCTCCTCCGATCCCTCATCATGACCTCCGAACTCGGCGGCAGCAGCCCCAAACGGGAGCCTACACCAACTCTCCCCCTCTCGTCCATCCCGCAAAAGCGCGCTCTCGAAGAAGGCCGTCACAGTCCCGTCGTTCCCTCGCCATTGAACCCCGAGGTCAAACCATCCGACTCCCTTGCACCTGAAGATGCCGCGCAAGCTGCCCGCTCAAAGTCCGCACGCGCCAAAAAGGATACGCTCAAGAAGCGTGAATCCAAAGGCGGCGACAGCGCCCGTGCGACCCCCGACCCCAGAGCATCCAAAGTAAAGAAGACAAAACAGAGCGAGTCGAGTCCTTTACGCTACAAGCTTGCTCCTCCTAAGCCAGCTGATTTTGACCTCCCGCGAGGACCTGTCATGACCACGCACCACGAAATCACAACTTCCGCCGGCGACACTGTCGAGTTTTTTGAGACGTCTGATCAGTAGGTTCCGATCCGTTATGGCAGGCTGTTTATACCCTAGAGCTAACGTAAGAAAGTGTTTCCAACAAAAAGAACTTTCGCTATACGCATTGCATTGCCGATCCTCTCTTTCCCTCCATGATCTACTATCGAGCAACAGAACCAGAGCCGTATGGCCCTCGCATGAGCTTTGAGGATTCGGCGGGGCATGTTTTCTTCGATAAGTCGGCCCGACAACTTACTACCGATAAAGGCTTTCGCATGGCACGGGCAAACGTTGCTGTCAGAGAGGGCAGATGGTATTGGGAGTGCAAGATCACACAAGGCGTACGTCCGCCCAAGGACGGCGAGTCCAAACCCGACGGCGGACGACACGTTCGTATGGGTTGGGCGAGACGCGAGGCGTCTCTGGATGCGCCTGTAGGATTCGACGCCTACAGCTATGGCATCCGAGACGTTGCAGGCGAAAAGGTTCACATGTCGCGACCCAAGGAGTTCTTCCCTGAGGGCGAAGGGATTCAGGAAGGCGACGTAATTGGGATGGAGATTCAACTACCATCCGAGCATCTTCACCGCAAGATCATGTCTGGGCTCTACAACCCCCTCGTCGACCAAGCTGACGAGGAGCCTCTGCCTACCGCCGAAGCGCAAAATATTGTCCGCGATCGCGTGCCCATCCGCTTCAAAGCTCACACATACTTCGAGAAGATCGAGTACCACATGACAAAGGAGCTTGAGGATCTCATGAATCCAGCTTCCACCGGGCCTAGCGCCTCCTCGGAAGCCCCTGGGCCGAATCATCCAACTCCGAGCCTACGAACCCTTCCAAACTCGTGCGTGCGCGTGTACAAGAACGGCGTCCTCATGGGCACTGCCTTCGAGAACCTCCTCGGTTTCCTTCCCCCGGCGTCTCGTCCCCTGCCGCAGGTGGGCGCGCGCGAAGGCCTCGATGACGGTATGCTCGGCTACTATCCTGCCGTGAGCGTTTTCCGAGGCGGTGCCGCCGAGGTCAATTTTGGCCCAGACTTTTGGTGTCCACCTCCCGACTACGATACCACAGGCAGCGAGATCGACACGGTGCAATCTTCTAGCCCCCGCCTAGCTAAGCTGCGTTCTGTATGCGAGCGTTACCGCGATCAGATTGCCGAAGATGTGGTTTATGACATTGTCGACGAGGTCGACTTTTGGATGCAGGACGGCGGTGGAGCAACGGACCGCCAGGGCGTAAGCGAGAAGAGTGAGGCTGTCGCAATGGCCCCAGGACGAGAAGAGATCAAGGAGTTGGTTCAGGAGGACTGAGATGATCCAGAGGCAAGTTGTTGTTATATCCGAGGAGGCCTACCAAGACCAGGCTGCGGGATGTATCATGGCCAACCTTCTTCACGGACTAGAGATACCCACTGTGGCAACACAGAAATCATATTTTTTAATTCGCAATTATTTATTACTATGAAACCTGGTAGCCATTCCAAACCCAGGTGTCGCATGCCATCCGTTATCATTACCCTTGTCATCACATACTGTTCATTACCATACGAGAACTCAGCGCCAGCAAACCGGGAAAGAATCGCAAGCACAAATATCAACGAGGAGCCGAATCCAGCGGCGCGGCATGTTCGGCGAGCACTGGCGACGGTTCTGACGAGTGAGGTACAGGTTTTCTGGTGATTCCATCGATAACATCGCGGTTTGAGGTCGGGGCCTCCGGGGCTGGGAGCAGGGGGTCATCGGGAAGCTCTTCGATGCGGTCACTGCCGTCAAGGGGTGTTTCGGTTGCAGACTTCTCGCGCTCCATTCGCACCTCACGACCACGTTTATGACAGTACCACAGTACAAACATGAGCACTAGGTGGAATTGTCAGCGACTGGGCAAAAGCGACTACCATGGGATGGAGCAGACTCACGAAATAGGGCAACGCTCCAGATGACGTTTGTGCCCATGAAGGCGGGCCATCGCACCTTCAGCGCATTGACGATGGCCTTTAGCATGCTAACGATGGCTCCCGGCTTGGTCACCAGATCGGTCAAGTTCGAGGGCTTGAGCAGGTTCATAGCCGCCTCCTTGACACCCTTATCCGTATCAGCTTTGAGGCCCTGGCTCTCTGCTGCTGCTGCCAGCAGCTCAGGCGCCAGGGACGCCGTCAGCTTATCTGGAAGCTGGGTGACGAGTTTCTTGAGTGATGAGGGCAGTTTCTCGAAGCCGCGGTTGATGGCCCCATCGCGGTCCTCGATAAGACTTCCGAGGTCGTTGTATGCTGTCGGCACACCGTTGGCAAGATCTTTGAAGACCTGTGTGAAGCGCTGCAGGAGCTCAGACGATTCATTGGATAGGGAGATGATCTTATTGTTCTTGGCCTGCAAATTCAAACGGTCAAGAACGTTGCCGAGATCGTTCTTCTCCCGTTCAGCATCCTGAGCCTCGACAGCATCTACTGGCTTGAGCCCATCATCGTGTTTCTTGGATCTTGTGAATAAGGCCGTGATGCGGTTGGGCTGCTTGTCATTCTTGCCTCTGTCCTTCTTTTCTTTCTTCTTATCTGTCTCCTTCTCCTTTGCCTTGCTCTGTGTACCATCTAGGTTCCTTGCCATCTCCAGCTCGCTCTCGGAAGCAGACGATAAGTCGATCTGCGGAGTCTTGACACGCGGGGGCAATGGTGGAGCCGGGCCATCGTCTTCAAGGATGCTTCGAAGCCAGGATTCATCGTCAGGGTCGAGGACGGGGCTCATCGGGGGAGTATCAGAGCTTCGACGGCGATGCTCGGTGCTATACCACTCTTGACTTTGGCCAGCCCCGCCAGCCGCGGCGGCCTTGATCTCGGGTGCCGGCGCATGAGGCTGATCGGCTGAAGTGCCCACGTCGACCTTGTGAGCGGGCTCGTCTTCGGCCGCTTTTTCTGCCCTGTGCTTCTTGAACTTCTTGTATGTAAAGTACTCCAACATGATTGTACTGTTGCCGTCTCAAGTCGTCGCAGATGAGGGTCCAGGGACGTGAATGTGGCGGTGGTGAATGTCGTGCTTGGGGTTGTTGAATCGAAAGAGTCAAAGAGAGGCTGCCCGTTTCTGAAGGCACGTGAATAATGACGGAGGTTTGTGTGTAGACGCGCGCTTCTCATGATTCGCCTTCGTTTCAAGCTGCAGACGTTCTAGGCCAGCCTGCATTCCAAGCTAGAGCTTGCACAGCCACACCATGTATGATGTCATGGAGGCACTGACCGACCCCCACCACAACGCAACCTCTAACGCTAAGCTCATGATCGACACTCAACTGCCGCTTCCAGACTAGGAACTGTCCATCTTAATCGCAACAACCGACCTGAAGGCGGTCGGGACTGGGACCAAGAACTTCATCAGGTACCTGGCACGGCGTTCTTTTGGTATAACTACATCATGGTCGTTAATCTGATCCTGGGTATCTTTGAAATAGTAACAAGTATGCCATCGGCCAACGAGAATTGCGCCTCAATCAGCATCGTATATATTATCTTCCTCCTCCTCCCCTGGTTCTTCTGCACCACCTTCGTCGCGGATGATATCATCAGCCAGCGTGCTCCGTCGCCAGCCGCCGCCTCGTCTCCGCCCTCTCTGGAAGGCATCAGTTGATGTTACTGATCTTTCACCTGTAAATTTTTGTCCTGTCCACTCTCTGGAGCACTTGGGGCATCTTTTCTCTCTCCTAGTCCGCCAAAAGGCGTCCTCGCACACATCATGCAATCGGAAATTGCAGTCCGGCTCTGAGCACCTTAGGCCAATCGTCACAATATCCTTGCATGCGTCGCAGAACTTGATCCGTTGCCAGTCGCGCGGACCAAGGTCGGGGTCGTTGTACGTCTCAACAAGCCAAGGTCGCAGTTCCAGCAGTGCTCGTGGCGACAGCGCATAGAACCCCTCGCTGCTCTTCTCGAACCAGCCTCCTTCGACCAGGCTTGCTAAGACTGCTTCCACTTCGCTATGCTTCAGCCCTTTATCGACTGGTGTTTGTGTCTGTGCGTCCGCATCGATCTGGCTCTCTTGTCGGCTTGGTCGGGCTAGCTTAATGGCCTGCATCTCAGTGATGGCCAGTACCTCCATTCGTGGTGTGTTGAACTTCTCAAACATGGCGTCGAAGACTCGCTTGATGAAGGATAGTTCGTCGGGGCTGTAAGTAGTGGCGAGCTGGGTCTGCGGATCGGAAGTAGTGTTTACCAGGGCATAGATGCGCCGCCTGGTTGTTTGGTGGATGGTGCTGCGAATCTCGTAGTCGAAGAGCGATGCTGCTTCGGATGCTTTTTCGATGTATTCGTTGAAGTGCTCCTCGGTGATATGAGATGGCCGAACCTCGCCATCGTCGTGATTTTCGCCGCGGTCGGCGTTGAATATCTCCGCAAGTATTGGCCGGGACTCTTCGAATGTGATCGTTCCTCGGGCCAAGATGGCCTGGAGGAATGCTCGATTCCCGTGATTGAAGTGGGATTCGCTCATTTTGGCTTCTGTATTGACTATATCTGCATCTGCAGAGTGTCTGGAGTCCGAGTCGTAGGGGCTAAAGATGCGACATGCTAGAAATAGGTAATTCTTGACTACGCGTCTTCACGCGTCAAGGTCAATTCAATTATGCGTATGCCCCGCCACGTTGTGGCGGTGGTGGCTTGGTGATCAGAAGTCGATGTTGACCAAAATATCATCCTACGAACTTACTTTTGCAACTCATCTGGTCAGTCTGCTTAACTGACCAGACAAACATATTGTAGACTAGTTGCGATACATGCCACGGTTTTAGTATCATGGTGAGGCAAATAACTCAAATGTTGATGAATACCCAGGGCCTGTGTCGCTTCGCATCAAGTGTCGTTAGTTAAAACCTACTGCCCGATCAATCTGGCGGGTTGGTGTTTAACGTAAACTCTACTGAAGCCGAATTACAACTCCTAACACGCAATAAAAATGCTTAGAGGAGACGTATGAGTCTCCCAACAAAAGAGAGTTGGTGATATTGAGATGCTTCGAAGTCATAGATTATGGTACAGGGTAGCCAGAATGACCTAGCTACGCTGACTCAGCTCCACGACTTTCTCTCTTATGATTGGCGCTCCTCAGAGCTTGGAGCATCAACTCATACAACGTCCCTTTCATCGCTTAAGACACATATCAAACAGTTTAGGCGACGACAGTGCCGATCTACATGCGGCTGACTATCATAGACTTCGAGGCTGAAGAGTAAACGGCACGGGGCTCGCTGACCTTGTGCCGGTCTAACCAAAGTAATATTCGTCAGCCCAACCCAAGCGCCCGAGTCGCGGTAAGCCTTCCACTGTCAGGGCGCAGCATACAACAGCCGGTCCAGTAGCAGGACGGCCAAAGACAAAACATCGGCGAACTCTCTGGAGGCGAATCAAGGCAAACTTCTTCCAGGGCGCACTGGGCCAAGCACCTGTGGTGTCTTGTCCTCCATGCGACAGGTTTCACGCGCAACCTACAGCCGTGTTGCTCCGTCCTAGCGGAGAAATTCATTTGTATTTACCGACATCACTGGGTCGCATTCAAACTGTTGGACCAAAAGTCCCAAGCCAATTCATCAACAGCGATGACGGACTTGAAAGAGTTTGATGTCGTCCGGGTAGTCAGGAGTGATGGTGCAGATACTGGGCCAGGATATTGGCCGGCGACGGCGCCTCAAGCGAACACCACGAAAAAGACAAAAGATGCAGTGTTGGAAAAGCTGCCAAGAACGAAACCTCAAATGATCCGACTAGCCGAAGATGACCCCAGGTTTGTCGAGTGGAGAGTCAAACTGGGCATTCTGCTCAAACAAGAGTTGTGTCCAAACCCTGACGGTGAGTCTACTTTTTCCAACAATGCCATCAGAGTATCAAAATCCTGACCGCGACTAAAGAGGGAAACCCCTGGCTGGTACACTTTCCTCGGGGATACTGGCTATACGAAAAGTCCAAGCACCTCTGGGTATCAGGCTACCCAATCAAGGCAAAGCTATTCAAGAGCCCCCAAGAGTTCGCTGTCCATTTGATATGGCTTTTGTCAACCTCCATGGATTACCGAGACTGCTGCTGTGCACACTGCAACGCGGCAAACATAGCCAAAGGAAGCCTTGCTGCTGAAGAGAATCTAATCATCACCAACGAGCCCACCAGGGCCGAAAAAGCACCAGCCAAGGTGACACCAGTTCCTCTTCCTCCGATGCCGGGACAGGTCCCCCTTAAGCCCAATAATGCCACACCGCGCCCATTATCAACACAATCAACGCCGGTAGCAACAGCTCAAAACTCCCCCGCACCTATTGCTGCAAGTCCTCAACCCCAGGCCAGGAATCAACCCCATGCCAAACCACTCCCTCAGCCTCAGATCCAGCCGCAACCGCAGCCAACTCAACCTCAACCTCACCCTACTCAGCCTCAGCTTCAGCCTCAGGTGCAACAACACCAGCAGCAGCAGCAGTCTCCGGCGCAACCACAGCCCCAACCTGTCCAATGGGCACTCAAATCACCTGTCCTCTTTCGCGCGGGAGAACTGGTCTGGTACCAAAACGGCAGCACTTGGCGTCTTGGTGTCATTTCTGCGTCTGTCAACGGAAACCACGAAGTGATGCCAATAGGCCATGGCATTGTTCAGCAGAACAATGTGACCAAGACGGACGGGGATATGCGGCCATTCTACGCCTTCACAGTCCCACCCGTTGCCTTGCCTGAGTTGAAGGAGAAGGACTTTGACGGAATTCCATGGGAAGGCATGATTCAAGCCTCAACGGACGGCAACAGACGTGAGATGATTGCCCTTGATGCGTCCAAGATGGCAGCCGCCAAGATTGACTATTCATACTCGCTCTGGTCACCGCTCTCAGAAGATCCAAACGGCAAGACCGTCACCTACTACGGCTGCTTCTTCGGAGCAGAGCGAGTTGAGATTGGTGACGCGATGCGCCTGCGATCCCTCCCAGCTGAGCTCAACGTGCCAGCTGAGACGGGCGTCCTTGGTCTGCGATTTATCTTCACTACCAAAGACTTCCCTGGCGCTGTATTCTTCCGTGGCCACATCTATCAACTTGTCGCAGAAGACCAGCCCAACCTCGTCCGCGACGAACACCTACCCATTGCATTGCGGAACGAAAGCCAGTGGCGTCATTCCGTAGGGGCACGCCGCTGGCGTTGGGCTCTCGTCAAAGAGAACGTTGTGTTCAAGGAGCAATCGATTAGAGGTCGATTTTACCCGACGCACCGTATCTTGCCGATTCTCGACCCCAACGGATTCCAGTCGGCTGTTTCCCAAGGCCGAGTGGACGAGCAATATGCTCATCTGAACAATCGCATGGACGGTGCGGGGAGGTACCTTGGCCGGAAGATCAACCGACTCGATGCCCTGGGAGCTTCAGTAACGCATACAGCCAAGCTCAGTATGGAGTCGTTCATTAGAGAGGAGGCTTTCAACGAATAAATAATTGGCCGGTGTTCACTGTTTGATAGTTGAAATACAGTATGGAGTTGCGTCTGAGAGGATAGAATCAAGGAAAGCATCTTATGTAGACAATTTCCAATGCAATGAGATGATGGTATAGTACATGAACTGTCTGTTGTAAGTTCAGTAGTATATAATGGAAGAGGCAAAATTAGATTGGTTTTGGCCAAAAGTTAGAATATGACATCTTTCATATGGAAGTTTCAAGCCCTGGCTATGAACAAACCGAAAGTTCCCCTCGTCTTGCCCGTCTCAGTCATGCCCTCAATTTCACACAAATTCCTGGTGTTCCAGGAGCACCAGCTTCTCCTTACCATGACAACCACCTTACTACATACTGTAGACATTTGCAACTTACACCGGTACACCTTTGAGCAGATCGACGGGGCTACGATACAATCGCAGGCTCTTTTGTAAGCCATCCTTGCAGAACCCACTTGTCCCCCTGATGCTTGTACTTATGGGTGGCCAGAAGTGGCGTAGAGACGTTAAAAGGTGCACTAAGGCCAATGTACTTGATCACCATTATGGTATACGCCACATGAAGTCGAGGTAAATTGCGTAGATATTGTACCTAGCCAAGAAGCACACACAAGCCATCGTTCTATCAGTTTGGCCCACAGCCATTCCCCCCTTCTGGAGCAGATATCCCCTTGTCCGATGCTGAGGCATCGAGGTACAAAGGGATCCGCGACCGGAAATCCTCCAGGTAAGCTGGGATAGCAGATGGTGCGGGTATGGTGTGTTGGGTGGTGTGAGGCAGCATGGAGAGACTGGGCGTTACCAGAGGATGGAGGGGCATGCGTGAGACGAGGGTGAGGTCATGTATAACGGAACCGGATGGTTGATGCTTGATTTGGGAGAAAAGCCGAGGCCAGAGCTTGATTTCAGACCGCCTAGAGTGGAAGCAAAGAATATGGAAACACGAGAGAATGACTTGAATCGCTGTCGCCTAACATATCAACCAAACGGCCTGTCTGCGTGGTATTCGCCCCTTGCCTTGTCGGCCTCCAAGGTTCCCTGACGTCTATGCGCAGCTGTTCAAAACAGAAGACTCAACCGACTCTTCCCGACCTCGTCTTCCCTCCACAGCTCCTCTCCCCCGTTTCGCTTCTTATATCGCAACTCCCCAGTTTGAGTAATGACAGATGAATGCAAAATCATGAAGATGACGCCTAAAATGATGAAGATCGTGATTTCGTAGGCATCGAGTATAAAGCCCCGCCTTCTTTACCAGCGGAACTAACAAGGCTTTGCGATGTATGATGCAATCCGCGGATGTTTGTTGTCGGGGTCTCTGAGCGACGTGGCAAGGGTGGCAGAACCGTACAATGGAATGAGCGAACTGAAGAAAGGGCTGCCGATGAAGGCATACAATTTTTTCGACTCAACGAGATGGAACAAATCTTTCAACATTTTCGTGCTCTCGCCGTTCGACTGATATTGTAAGAAAGACCAAGGAAATAATCTCCTCTCTTCGTCCCCTAACGCCCCCTGCATATCAGGGAGTCAAAACCGCCCCAATCGCAAGCTTCTCGCTATGCCACTTTCAAGTTTTCAAGCCGCTCCTGTAACTTCTTCAACAACTCCGGGTCTGGCTCAGGTTCAACTTTGCGGGGTAGAACACGAGGCGAATCATCCGTCTTTTCCTTGCCGCATTTCTTGCACTGGGCCCCGTTTTCAGTACCAGCTGGGAATATCGTCTTGCACTCGTTGCATTCGTAATGCGGTATACTTTTAGGCCCAAATTGGTCTCCAGGATATCCAAATGGATACTTGTCTTTCTTAGGCCTGCAAACATGGTTAGCAAGGGTTCAATGGCGGGGTTTCTCTAGTAGGTAAAACGTACGGGTCTCGAGGACAGTCAGTGCAGCGGACGTGACCGCACTTATCACAGGTCTTGTTGCCAGAAACAAACAGGGTCGAACATTCATGGCAAGTTCTGCGCACTCGTTGGCGAGGCTTCTTGTGAACCAGGTCTTGACCACCTGTCTTGCTGGGCCGGGTGAGAACGATCTTCTTTTCATCAAATCCGTAAGAGTAGTCGGCGATAATGGGGGCGTTCTCCTTGTTGGCCTTGATGATGGCAGCACGACGCTCGCGGCTAGCGACAATCTCGGCTTCAGTTCGCTTGGGAGGGTAACGGGTGCACTTGGTGCAACGGGCATGCTGGCAGTTGGGGCACTCCTTGGCGGAGGAGAAGGTTGCGTTGCACTTGTGGCAGGTTCGTCGAACGCGCATACGAATGGGCTTGTCCATACGGAGCACGGTGTCGTCGGGGGATCCGGTCTGAAGCTCCGAAAGTTTGATCTCGAGCCCATAACGCTCGCCCAGCTTCCTGGTACGCTCCTCAATCATTTGGCTCCTGGTCATCTTGGAGACTCCCTCCAAGCCTTCATATCGAGCCTTAGCCCCGGTGGATTTCTCCTCGGGCACAGCAGGCTCACTATCAGTTGATTAGCAATTGTTCCGTCATAAGATAGTCGAGGGCTGAATGGTGGCGAGTGCCCGAAAATAGATCCGGGAGAACTGATTGATACAATCCTACTCAGACAATCTAGATCTGGTCGTAAGGGAAAGCATACCTAGTCTTGGCAGGCTCAGATTTGCCAGCCGGGGCGGCGGGCTTGGTGGTAGACATGGTGGACAAGCGCTTAGACCCGGAAGAAGAAGAACCTTCCCTCTTCAAAAATGTTTTGGTGCGGGTGAGGAGCTTGCTGAGGCCTTTCTCCTTCTTCTCTTCCTTGGGGGCCGTGGAGGGCCCAGCCTGCGAAGGAGAACTCATGATTCCGGCTAGGTTGGTGTATGTGATTGATTCAGACGGATCGACTACAGGTTGATGGTGCTGAGTCGAGTTTAGTAACAGTCGAAAAAACAGATGCTAGAGTCGAAGTGCCGCTACGACTAGGCTTCCTGAGAGATAATTGACGGGATCAGGAGGCGAACAGGCCAAAGTAGGCTATGGATGGGCGGATTTGCGATGTTTCGTCCAGTCCGGATAATGGTGGTGGTCGTCGAGCGCTCAGTAGGGACGACAATCGAACGATGGTGACAATGCTAATCGAGGCACGTCGGCTGGGAAGGAGATCGGAAATCGGGAACTAGAGCAGGTTTATAGGCCTCCCATGGCGCAGGCGGATATCGCGAGAATGGGATGTTAGGAATAACGGGTGTGGTCGGTTCGAGGTTTTGAGGGGAGGAGGAAGAGGGGAGGGAGAGAGTTCGCAGAGGGAGGACGGGCGAGGATGGTTCGCACTATACGTACTTCTTAGCGGTCGCTAAATGGAAGGTTAGTACCTGTTACCTAGTAGCCGGGGTCGCGCTGTCCCTGCTAGGGAGCCAGCATGGTGGTATCAGTGGGTACAGGCGTGCTGGGCTACAGTGCTACTTCCTGCTTACAGAGGGCGGACGCCACGGACAAGCGAATCGCCAGAGGCCCAAGACGGCAAGGGCCCAAGAGCACACAATGCCTCGAGACAAGCCAAAGCCGTACGAGTTTCTTGTGAGGGACCCATGACTGGGGAGACGGGGAGGGAGTGCGAGCCGCGAGTCGTGGGATGTGATAATCTTCCCACCTCGTCACTACCTCCGCGCCTCTCACCAGTGCATGCAACAGTACGGGCTTCAATGGGCGGGAACCTGGTCCCGACACCTAAACCTGCGGGAACCAAAGGCGGCTAGCGGGGACATTTGCTGGAACCGGGAGCTTGTGCTGGATGACGGCGGGGGACCCTTTCCAGGAGACAGGCAGCGCCAAGCCGCAGTAGCTCGGACTCTGGCGACGGGAAGGGAAAAGCGTGGTTTGGCCCGTGGTTCGGGCGGCCCTTGCAATGGCTCCTGATGGGTCCCCTCGCTTGGCGTCTTTGGGGGCGTTGATGGGGGGGAGCGGAGGGGGTGCCACAC
>JADBHU010000942.1:0-15191 GCA_017140155.1 Fusarium devonianum
ATTAGATCTTTATATTTAGCTCTCTAATAATTATATTTCCTAAAAAAATATATCTTAAGCTCTAGGTATTACTTAATAAAGTTTAAAGCCTAGCGCTTACTAACTAGTAATATATCGCGGTTAGTAAGTAATTAATTAGCTATTTCTTTTATATTATAATACTAGGAAAGAAATCCTTATAAATCTAGGTTAAGGATATACTAGATTATAACCTCTTCCTCTAGATTACTTAGTTTCTATTACGTTAGAACCTAATTATTATAAGCTTCTTTACCCTTAGATCGGTAGTAGAGGGTCTAGAAATAGATATTATATATAAATATAGCTCGTCGCAGACTTAATTTTAGGTCGGCCTAATAGGCCTAAAGTATAAGAGTAATCCGAGCCTCTTTATTAGATTGAGATATATTATTTAGTTAAGAATTAATTAATTTAATATTAATAATATAGGATGAGGGATTTTATGCTATATGCTTATCTATGCTATAAGCTTATCGCGTACGTTAAACTAAACTTAATATGCGCACTTGCCCACGTGAAACATTTATATTCGCGCACTATACGAGGATTCCGACATTATAGCTTCCACCCCGGCCTCTGATCTTTCCAACGAAACGCTGTTGCAAATATTTAGTCACTTTTATCTACATTGTCAACACGGCTTTAATGGATCCTGGGATAACCGACTGCTTCGCTCGGGTCAAAGTCGCCAGGATAAACAGCAACGTGACGCTCAGTCCTGGTATTCTATCGATAGGCATGCGCTCTTCTCACTGTCGTTAACCTCAAGACGGTTCCGAGAACTTGCACAGCCTGCCATATACCACGAGCTTGTCCTAGGCTACGGCGAATCGTGGCTCTCAAAACTATATACTTGGGACAGCCGGCTCACATCCTTTATTAGCACTTTGGCTCGGCGGCCTGATCTCGCTCGCTTGGTCAAAGCTGTCTACATCCATACATATTTACTGTGTGACAACGACAAAGAAGGCGAAACTGTAAATCGAGCTGTCATCCAGGAAGCGTCCCATGCTCTTGGATGGAAGCTTGCAACGGTCTGGAGACAACGGGTGTCTAATATCCAACGACGAAAAGTGCGACTGACCAGAGGTCTATGAAGTCTTTTTGAGCCACTGCTTCGATGGCAAAAGGGTTTAACTTAGAGACAGGAGCGTCACTCAAATTGGGCAATGACCGACGGCTCAGTGCCTGGCTGGCGCTGGATGAACGCCGAGCTGGTGGCGATGCTGATTGCGCAAATGCCACACTTACGCTATCTCAGCCTCCAAGGGGGGCTATCAGTGGCCATCAAAGGGGCTCGCCAAGTCTGCTCTTCCGGCCCTTGGAGTTTCAAGCGTACCCTTGAGGACGCTTGACCTCGGCATTGGCGGGAACTCTATCATCGAGTTGGCTTCAAGCCTTGAGACGCTAAACCTCCACCAATACACATTGCATTTCGGAGATCCAATGCCCAAAATGCCAGTCTTGAAGACCTTGAGGGTAACAGATACCTTGATGTCGGCTGGAATGCTCCGGAAGCTCTTGGACGCTTGCACTGGGGGTTTAGTGGCTTTTGAGTACACGGCCGCCAAGGACGAGACGCCTCGTTGCGGGTTCGACGTTCCATTTCCAAACAACCATTTTCAACCATCAGATGTAATTGAGTCACCCAAGACCCACCAGGACACGCTGCAAGTGCTGCATCTTGATCTCAGCAGCCGAGGCGCCCAGATGAGGAACCCCCCCCGCATGTTGACTTAAAAGGGTTCACCACGTTGAAATATTTGTATCTCAATTCCATACTGCTATTCGGTTATGTTCCGAGCAGTCAGCGAGACATAGATTCTCTGGTGCTGATCCGGCTTCTTCCCAGTTCGGCTGTGTCGCTCGAAATCCAGGAAAATAGGGAACGTAACTTTATCAAGGAAGCACTGCTTGAGTTGGCCGACTGGATGAGCAAAGACTCAGGGAGGTTTCCAGATCTAAAATGGGTCGCCTGGAGATCGAGTAGTGCGAATTCTACCCTGACGTCGATGTTCGAGGCAGTGGACGTCGACTACAATACCAAGATTCAGTCATTGACCCAGATCAAGCCTTATCCCAACGGCCCAAATAGTAGCTCAACCCTGGAGTTCCCAAACTGGGACTCGGATGACGACCTTTGAAGACCAGGAAGTTATGCAGGTTACTGATGGCTCGCAGTTTGGTCAAACTCGCCCCCTGTATCGGCGTGGCGAATTGGCTGGATTTATTTGAAGAGAACTTTTCCCTATGGCCCCGAAATTCACAAAGTGCCTAGACTACCTGTGCCGGCGTTGACCCCCGGGGATCCTGACTTGGTAGATATTGAGATGAGATGAGATGAGAGATATATTTCAGTGATCACTGGTAAATCCAACATTCAAACTCCCTAAACTAGTATCCAAAATTCCATCAGTTACCCAGATAAAAGTAGTGCTGGCCGGTAAACTCGGCGCAGTCAACGCTGATGCTGTTGCTCTGCGTCTCAACATCCCAAGTCTGGCAATCCGCGGAGCAGTCGTCGCTGGGACAAGCTCCCATCTTGGTTGGCGCCCTGCTGTCGGTTCCTGTAACGAGCGCCTGGAAGGCCATGAAGCACTTGCCGTCCGGGCAAATTCCCGATAGGTCGGCACAGATGTTATTTCCATATGAATAACCTAGGGCCTGTGACTTTTCGCTGGCTGTGAACTGGGGGCATCCGTCGTCTTTGACCTTGATTTGTCCGTTGTATTGGGCAACGGCGAGGCTGACGAAGAGGAGGGTTGATGCAATGGACTTCATTCTGAATGTTGGTCGGTTTTGATGTAAATATTGGTATTGGCGGCGGCTGTACTGGCCATGTGGTTGCGACGAGGTTGAAGTGTGATAGATTTGACGTATTTGTTTATGGGTAGATGGGAAGACTACTGAAAGAAGGAGAACAAAGCGAACCAACGTTGATATTAATAAAGCTTTCTGATCCAACTTCGGCCATATCAAGAGTGTCGTCCTTTATATGCAAAAATCGCCCACTATCCAGTTACGAGAAAATTCGAAGACCTATGATCTGCGGCATTGCTTTGCTGGATTTAAGAGACCCACGTCTGAGTAAGATTTTAGACTGTTGCATTTAGAGGCCTCAATATGTCCGTGTACGAAATAATAGCAAACACTCATTGCTCTAAATGAGGGAGAGTGGGTCGAGGAGCCCATAAAAGGATTCAGTAGGAATGTTTCATCCCGACGATCCTTAGATACTCTGTCAGACGCCCCACTTGAAGAACCTGATTTGAGGCTATAAGATAGTACCAGTCAGGCGATAAGTCATCGTATATGACGCTGAATTGTCCTGGATCGATGGAGATGACGTATCGATCTGGCCACGCGTCACATACTGGGACTAGAAGATAGCCAATGAATATGCTGTATGAAGCGCGGCTGATGAAAAGGCCAGGGTAGAGATGCTGAAACGGACTACAGCCTTCGGGTGGAAGATACGTGAAGTAATGATGCATGATTCATGTCTCCTACGATTCGAAGCATTGGCAAGACGGTCTGTGATCTCGGCAGGTTTCTGTCTAGTACTTCACCAGCTTTACGTTTAGTTATAATTTAAGGCTGTCAGGCCATCCTTCCGGGGGCTTAGTTGTTGCACCAGTGTGCCGAGTGCTTCTTTGTCTTCAGCAACTCGCAGTAGCTGATGTCTAATTTCCTCATAGCGACGCCGCCCAGGATAGAGTTCGAATGCTTCTTAAATACGACAATGCTAAAACCAGTATTGTGGACTGCATCCTTGATCCCTTGGTGTGCCTGTAGTTCGGATTCGTCTTTGACGTTGGAGGCGATGTTACCTCCATCACTTATCACTAGTCTACAAGTCCCTCAATCCACATGCCCACTGGCAACATCGACCACAATAGTCTTACCTTTGTCGAAGGGACTAAGTTCCCAAATAATTAATTAACTCTGATCTGTGGTACACAGACCTAATGGCGCTGGGCTTGACTTCATTAAGATAATAGCAAATCATCCTCACGCAGTCCGCATAGAGCTACTCTCTAGAGGCAACAAGACCCAACTTGGCCGATGTGTCTGCCATATCGACGCCTCGGACTGCCCAGTCTGTTATGGAGACTCGGTGTTCCTCGTCGATAGAGAGCGTTATGGATGAGTTGTTGTGATGCAGGATGCCATAGTTAACCCGTCCAACGACTCCAACGTTGACGCTGATCGTCCGGGACAGCCTGCCAACGAGAGAGTCTCGCACGCGGGTCTTGGCATGTAAATCATTCTCGGCCTGCCTATAGAGACGTACGGACAAAAGGGCTCGCGGCTGCTACAGGTGAGTCCGGGTGTTAACGAGGCCTTCAGGCCTAGATACCTGGACTCGACCCTGGCCGCAAACCTCTCGCGGGCGCGTGAGAGGCTCACGCGCGACTTTATCAACACTGCCCACTGATCTATCGCCAACGTGACCATTATTGCTTTATCCCGAGACCGCTGCGATTCCTTACCTAATGGTAACGTCTCATGTCCATTGACGGCAGAACCCGACGAGGAGCTTGCATATGCCTGGAACGCCCCGACAGACTACATTGCGGCCACCTGCATGTTGTACCCATGCATCAAGCACTACGCAGGAAAGGTCCAAAATGGCGTTCTCTCGGTCATTCGAAGAAGCCCGCTCCGCCCGCTTCACCAGGCAGCCGCGAGCAGTATATAGGGGGATTACAGCGTGCCCCGGTTTGCCGTTGAGTCCCCCTGTTGGGTCAATAACACGTTCTATACCTCATCAAACATATTCTCCGCGGCTGGAAAGCTGCCACCCCAAGCTCGAGAAGTTGCCCCTATTAATACCGAGGACTGGGCGCACAGGGACCCAGCCGAGTACACCAATGTTACAGCCCCACGGGAGTGCGTTGTGGGACTTGACGAGAGATTTTTTGGCGCCTTTCATCGGGAGCTGTCGACGATTTTCACGGCCGAATGCACCGTCAGAGGCCATCAAGGAGACACGGCCACTTGCTTCACCCCGCAAGGCTCAAACTCGATGCCCATGGCGAGCTTGCTGCGTCCTCGCTCTACTAGCCTCAACATCATCAGAGAAAACATTGACTCCATGGCTATGCGCGTCGCTAGTGAGATGCGCCGCGTTGGCAAGAGCCCATACACAGAGGCCCCCAGAGTCATTCAAGGCCAAGCATGGGGTAACCGGACATGCCTTCGTGTGGCGTGGGCGTGGTTTGCGTTACCAGGAGCCTTACTTATGATCTGCTCCCTCTTGCTTGGCTGGGTTATTGCTAGGGGTCTGGGCCAGGAGAAAAGAAGCGTAGCTTGAAAAAGCTCATTGCTACCGTTTTTGCTCAAAGACTATGGTCCTGAAATAGAGACAGCAAGTTTCAAGGAAATAATATCTAGTAGCTAACGGGCTCGAGGTAAAGATACAGAAGACGCAGAGCTAAATAATCTAAGCTTGAATAGATTCTTAGTAATATCAGCTTGTGGTGATAACGACAGCCATGTTTTGGTCCATATATCACTCATCGCAGCTAGCGACTTATATGTTATGTTTTGTGTCAATGCCAAGAATACGAGATAATTATCTGTTAGCAGATGATACATTCTCCAAGCACCTCGATGCCTTATACTACCTCCAAATGCGATTCAGTTGACTTCTCTTGTGCACTCGTGTCGCTCCTATCCTCTTTGCTCAACCTCTCTTGCAACAGAGCCTTACGCCTCGCAAATTCTTTCTCCTCGTCCCAAGTGAACGCACTCTTGCTAGCAAAGAGATAGTCCATCTCTTCTAATGTACGGCCGGCAGTTTCGGGGAGGAAGCAGTACACCAAGGGAATGTATGCAAACATAGCACTAGTAACATGTCAGCGGGCCAGTATCGGACAGTTAAGAGGCTACCTACGCTCCAAAAACATAAAAGGTCTACCAAGCCATGTTAGCAACAAGAAAGTTGTGTGGCTATCGGGGGAGTCCTTACCTTTTCGTTAATACCAGAAAACATAACAGGCACCAAGAGAGAACCTCCGCCATAGCCAACGGCCCAACCAGCCACACCAAATGCGTTCCCCTTGGCTCGTAGCCAGGTGGGAAAGATCTCGGTCGGATATATGAAAGGGATCAACAGCCAGGAAGAACTGAAGATCAAGAGATAGACAAAGACCATGGCTGCAGCTGCCGTGCCATACTGAGCAGCCTTGTCTGGGTTATCGATGGCTCCTCGGAAGAGGCCGCCAATAATGAACAGGGTGATACTGAGGGCTACGGCACCCCAATAGAGGGTACGTCGACGGCCGACCCTGTCGATGGTAAACGCTGCGATGGCAGTACCGAGGATACCAACCAGCATCAGAAAAGCGGACAGCCACCCGGATTTGACATTGCCAAAGCCGGCTGTACGATATATAGTCCCAGAACTACAATGCAGTTAGCAAAAACCATCATAGTCAATGAATCACAACTCACTATATAACCACAGCGGCGATTCCAGTGCCGTACTGCATGAGGACTTGGAGCCAGAAAGCCAGCTGAATGCGGCGGCCAAGATGAATGTCTCCGGATCCGATACCGAAAAACATCTTGAAGTAGTTGGTCTTGGCGTACTGAGACTCCTCTTCCACTACGGCTACAATCTCTCGATACTCCCTCTCTGCGTCGGGATGTTGGGGGTCACCATTCCCGCGCAGCTTTGCAATAATTTCCAATGCTTCAGCAGGTCTCCCGGCCTTGACCAGCCATCGTGGAGATTCCGGAACCAAGAGGCTCAGTATGGCCAGCGCGATGACGGGAATGATCTGAATCGCAAACTCGAACCGCCAGCGAAACTGCCCGCCTCCCGCCTCAGTAAAGGACGTGCCGAAGCCGATCCATGCTGCGAGGGCGATGCCAGAGAAATTGGCCAAGAATGTCAAAGCGATTTGTTTGCCTCTGTGTGATGCAGCAGAGAGCTCGGCCGTCCACATAGGGGCAATGACAAGGATGAATGCCACACCCATGCCGGCGATAAATCGTGCGCAGAGCATGTGTGCGAGGTTGACGGCAGATGATTGCAGGATGACCCCCGACATGCACCAGAAGCAGGCCATCCACATGCCCTTGATCCGACCGTACCTGTCAGAGAAGCTGCCTGCCCAGAAGGCTGCGAAGAGAGAGCCACTGAAGTAATGTTAGTTAGACATTGTTTATTCTCAGACAAACTCGATACGTGCCAGTAATACATGGCGGCGATACCACCCTGCAGCGTGGGTTTGACAATTTCGTTTCTGTCGTTTGTATATCCCATACGCCGCCCAAACTCAGGTGCAACGGTCACAGCGCCCATGACGCCCTGGCTGATACCTTCGTAGGAAATGGCGACGGCGGAGGCAGCTGTAACAAGTCTCAGCAACTGCTGTCCAGACATGGACTTCCAGCTCTGGCGGTTCCACATGATGTCGATCAGTCAGTGTCGTATAGTTGTGTCAGGATATAACTGGTTGAGACTAGGTATAACTGATTGTGGGGGTTTTCATCATGTTCAAGGTGCCCTCATTATTATACCTGTTGCTTCGCCGTGGAGATATGCTAAATGGGCCTACTTCAACCTCATGGGGACTTAGTCAGGACGCCACACGGAGGAGTTGCTGCGCAATGGTGGCGAGCTTTGTCATCGTCTCGAGTTGCCAACAAAGGTTAGTTTTAAGACTTCGGGCTACGATTTTGTGACGACTGACGAACGCCAATAGAGCTCCCCCGCGTTCTTCGTCTCGAACCCTCGTTGTACTTCGTCTCGAACCCTCGTTGTACTTCGTCTCGAATTCCTTTTCCTGGTATTCTCAATCAAAGAAAACGCCACGAGTAAACATGGGTCGCCTGCGATCTCGACATGGCTGGTGAGTCAATTGAGCCGGTGCGCCAGAAAGGTGGATGACATCAAACAGCTTGACGTGCCGAGAACGCCACATCAAATGTACGACTCCAACGAGAGAGAGAAATTTTTCATACTGACTTTACAGGCGATGAGACGAGGCCGACTTGCGGGCAGGTATGTTGAGTATATCCCATTGCCAACCAGCAAGATGGTGACGGAGCCTGGTGAAACCAGTGCCGCAAGCAGCATCGATCGTGTCGCTGGGACGATTTATCCTGCCAGCTCAAGATTAAGCAATACCAACCGAAGCGTATGGACTATCCGTTATCTGATGAACAATCCCTACCACTGCCGGAAGGAGACAATCCATCGGTGAAACAACTCTCACAGCCGGATCCAAGCTGGTGCCAATCCCCTGACCTGACGTCATCGCCTACAGCTATCTCCGTCTCCGAGTCTAGTCAGCATGAATCGCCAACGCAATACAGTGATGCCTCTCCCACAGGCGTAGTTTGGTTAGACCCTACCCTTTCTGCGCTTCCACGCCAGGAGGCTTTCTATCTGCATCACTTTTCCACGCACCTGGCTCGGTGGCTAGACTGCACGGATGCATCGCGACACTTCACGCTTAATGTGACTGCCCTTGCCAAGAGCTCACCAATTCTTCTATATGCTGTCATTTCCTATGCTGCTCGCCATTTGGGTGACAGCAGCACCGCTGATCAGCTCCAAGAAAAGTCCATAGAGCTCCTCATTCCCTTGCTGAGCACCGACATCATCGCCAACGACGAGACCGTCCTCTGCGCCATAGTCATACTGCGGGTATGCGAACAGATGAGTGGTAAGTCCAGTCGCGCCGTAGCTGTACTCATCTAACGTCTAACCCTACCTCAGTCACTGTGATGGGCAGTGATCAAGAGAGGCATCTAGCAGGGTTGAGTGCTCTGCTCAAGACATCTCAAGGACGACAAGTAGACCCCTCGACACCTACACTTTCCCAAGCTGCCTTTTGGGTCTACGTGAGACAATGCCTTTACAATACCTGCGTCAATCAGCAGCCGCCGAATTTGGACTTCGACCTGGTGTTGATACCACCCCCAAGCGTCGTCCACGGCCAAGCTGTCGACGTCAAGTCAGAGACTGCCTGGGCAAATACCATGACGTGGATTTGCGCTACCGTAGTGCATTTCTGCTTTCGTGGGAGCGTCTTGTACGCGGAATCGTCAACAAGAATGCAAAGGTGGTACGAGCTGTCCGAGGCCGTTGAGAACTGGAATAAGACGAAGCCGAGTACGTTTGATCCAATATGGTCTGGTGAACAACAACCAGAGCTGGGAGCGAACCCCTTTCCAGAGATCTGGTTTACAGCAGATTGGCATGGTAGGCATAGATCCTGGAACCACTCTGCGGTAAATAAACCACGGGGCCTAATGATTATCAGCAATGGCATTTGGGTTCTACCACCTGGCTAGGATGCTTTTGAAGGTCTACCGTCCATCTCCGCGATTCGCCATTCGAACTATTCAACGGGTCATGCCGGAATCCGATGTGAGTCCATGGCATACAGAGTACCTTGCTTCAATTGACATCATCTTAGGAGTCTGTCCTGGAGCACGCCCGAGCCCTATGTGGAGCATGCAAAAGCTCGCCAGGAACTGTGCCATCCCTCATCACATTATGTCACTCCACATTTATTTGTAGGCCGTATCCTCCCAAGACTCAGCATTGTCTAACTTCTAAGGGGGGCCTTTGATGACAGATGAGCGAGAGCAAACAAGTCTGGTAAGCATGCTTGAGGATCTCGAGGCGTCGCATGCGTGGCCAACAGCCTGGATAATTCATGCTTTGCGAGAGGAGTGGTCAGGGTGCTCGTAGTGTTACTTAATTAGTCTCAACGGCCATCGCTGAATGATATCACCGCATGTTTTCCATTCCTGACCCATCCCATCCCGGGTGCCTCCTGGTTAAGTCTTTTGACCTCCTCCTCACTCTCTATTCCAACGCAAGTATCGGACTTGTTTGTTCTTAATGCGAGGATCTTGACGCCACTCCCTTGACCAAGAGGGCCAAGCGAAGACTTGAAAGCCGTTGTATGTGGCCAGAGACCGTCTCTGGTCAACTTTCGATAGTTCAAGTCTCCTTTCAATATAGTCAAATGACTCTCATGCAGAAGTTGAAATAGCTCAGGTGCTTCAGCACCCATCTCGTGAAATGAATAAGCCGTCGTCCAAAACTGATCAACCTTGATACGTATTAAACCGAGCTCAAGATACCTCTGGATCTGTGTGGCCAAGGAAATCAACCCTACAGACCACAAATGCTCGAGAAGGAAGTCCATGTCGTTGGGCAATGCATCGCTAACAAACCAGGGAAAGCATTTCGCGTGAAGAGTGATGCTCGTTCCAAGTTCTGACTCGATGAGGTATGCCGCGTAAAGAACGTCTGCAAACAGCTCAAATCCAGCGTTGTCCAGAATAAGGTCGATGTGTCGTTTCGTCTTGGTCAACTTTGTCTTTCGCAGATAGTCCCACACATCCCATATATCATTGTCGACAATGTTTCGCTGACTTTTCTCAATCGCTGCCCTTCCTTGTAACGTCTGAATTTCCTCTAGACTGAGGTTGGTCAGAAGAGACAAGTCTGTTGCGTTTCCCCATAAAGCCAATTCGGTCATTTCAACAAATACAAGTCTCGCTGGCTCGTCGTCTAGGCTTTGGACTGGCTGTGCCGGATTTACGATGACTTGAGTGAACCTGCTCGCAAGCTCCCGGACGGCCTTGTCCGACTTGACGAGGGTAGAATCCTTTTGGCGCTTAAACACATCGTACCCTTTCCAGCAAGAGGACGTGGAAAACAAGAGCTGCACACGCCTGTACAAGTCAGCACCGTTTAGTGTCAGACAACAATGCCAAGACTGACCTATACAGGTAGCATTCGCCATATAACCACGGACAGTTGAGCCAGGTCAGCTTTCCCATACTAAGGAGCAGCCGGTTGTACGCTGCAATGTCTGTCGAACCGTCATCTTCAAGGTGACTAAATTTTGTTCAGTCGTATAACCACAAAAACAATCTCCTGCGCAGCACTCACCGTAGCTTATCATCACTGATAATCTCCTCTCTGAGACTTTGGAGCTTTGTTTGTATCGATGTGATTTCCTCAAATGCACGGGATGGACAACCTTCTGCGCCGGTAATACAGACGTCATCGATCATGCCCTGCACAAGCTTAGGCCAGCGAGACTTGGCCGTCTCTTGGGCCATGGTGCCCCGGTCCGACGTCCACACAGACGGGACACTTGCCACTTCTTTATCCATCCTTTTTTGCCGAATGCCCTTTATTGTCGAGTAGTATGGTAGAAGCTTCAAGGTCTGTGTGACGAGGATGAATTTGTTCCTGGGCTGCTCGTGATGCCCGCTCTTGGATCTTGTACTCGTTCAATTGCCTTATTAATAACGCTCCGACAACTCGGATCTGCGCCAAACTTAGGCGGCGGAGACAACCCGGAGATAGTCAAGGTTTGCGCCTCATGAATCCAGCGTCGAGACGAGTTACCAAAAAGGGTATTTCGACTCGAAGTGATTAAATAAGTGGCAATAACTAGCAAATGACTACCTCCACCGAGGAGTTCACTCGCTACTGCTCTGGGTAGCTTAGCTAGTGCCGAGATTGGATACCCGTCGTCACGAAGTTCCAAACAAAGAGACCCTCAGTGTCACTCGCTTCGAGGCGGCGTTGAATCATAAATCACCCGTCAGGTCTTAATAAATGCACGTTCAAAGTCCCGTCTGTTCAGCGATATTCTTGAACATAACAGAGCATAATCTATCATCCCACCCACCATGACAAGACCAGAGACTCAGCAAAATGGGAGCCGCTCCATTACCAACGGTCAACCACATGAATCCACTAATAATGCTTACAACGGAAATGGCCATCCTCCGTCACCTACTACTGGCGCGCTTGATTTGACAGTGCTGGGAATGAACAGCGGCACCGCTATGGACGGTATCGACTGTGCACTAGTTCGATATTACCAAGAGACCCCAGATGATGCTGTACACATGGAGCTCCTTAAAGTATGCTACACTTTGGGATATCTTACCGTTCGAGACTGACCAGATAATTAGTACGATGAGATCCCCGTACCACAATGGATTAAGAAACCCGTTCTCACTATGCTTCGGGAGACCAAGACGACTCCCTCAAAGATGTCACAACTCAACGTACAGCTTGGAGAAATGTTTGGTGGCGCTGTCAGAGAGTTTTGTGACAAACACGAAATACCAATGGATAGCATCGATCTCATCGGGTCACATGGTCAGACCATCTGGCTTCTGTCCATGCCAGAAGAAGGGGAGACACGGTCTGCATTCTGCCTTGGAGAGGGCACGGTTATCAGCGCCATCACTGGAATCACAACTGTGACGGACTTCCGAATGGCAGAGCAAGCAGTGGGTAGGCAGGGTGCCCCATTGGTTGCTCTCATTGACGGTCTTCTGCTTCATCACCCGATCAAGTGGCGTGTCTGTCAGAATATCGGCGGGATTGCTAATCTCTGTGTCATCCCTCCTGATTCCGAGGGTGGAGTTGATTCAATGGTCGACTGGTGAGCAATCCTCTATACAGCATGGTAATGGGGCGACTAATATCTATAGGGACTGCGGCCCGGGCAACATGTTTATTGACAACGCCATGAGATATTTCACCCACGGCGAGATGGAATACGACAAGGACGGCGAGTGGAGCTCCAGAGGCACCGTGTGCCAGGACATTGTCGACAAGTTTCTGAACACAAATAAGTACTGCAACCGCGTTCCGCCCAAGACCACGGGTCGTGAGACATTTGGCGACAACGAAGGCCAAGAAATTATTGACCAGTGTCTTGCTGCTGGGTGCGATAAGTACGACACACTAGCAACCATTACTCGGATCACGTCCCAGAACATCATCAAACAATACCGCACATTCTTCCCTCGCTTCGGTATTTGTGTGGAAAATATTGCAGAGGTGTATATGTGCGGCGGTGGTGCTCGGAACCCGAGCATCATCAGGTATCTTAGAGAGCAGCTTCCCGATGCAAAGATACGGGCGCTGGATGAGACCGGAGTTCCTTCAGATGCCAAGGAGGCAGTTTCCTTTGCCCAACAAGCCATGGAGGCCATTTTAGGGCGGCCGGCTCTGGTTCCAATCAATAGCGATAACCTATTGCCTAACACAATCTCAGGCAAAATTGCTCCTGGCAAGAGATGGCGCGAGGTTATGATGTCGAGTATGAGATTTGGTGAGGGTCGCTCGACCTTGCCTACAGTTAAGGGGATGGTTGTACAAAAACCTTATACTAGCTGGAAAGCTATGCAAGCTTTTGACTGAGACCATATGTTAAGTAGATCTGCTATTCTTCTCTGATATCCGGCCCACACGCCCATCTTTCAATACCTATCTGCATGCATTGCTCGAAGACGCTCGACCTTCTTTCACATCCCGCCTCGTGATATCTGTAGGTCTATTCCCAATACGATAGCAGACTTCGCATCGGGTATGTCCTTCCGCGTAGCTGCCACTTCTCGATCGTGAAGCGATTTCTAAGAATTCAATAAAGACGTTTGACAGTAGCCGCAATGTCTGCCATAGTTTGACGCGTCACTACGTCGCTACCACCAAACGGCTCTAGTCCCTGAAGGGCGAGCGTGATATGTTCCGCGTTGGCGAACAAGAAGAGGTCTTCTAGGCGTTTTCTAGCCCGCCTCGCCACAATGCCTCCGCGAGGCAAGATGCTGGCTGGGTCTGCGCTTCCAGTTTCTGACTAATACCATCGTCGGAAATGACGTCTTATCCTCCGTGTCATTCTCCCAGTCTATAATTATTATAGGTCTCTCGTAGCTTGTATTTCATTACACTAGGTTTTGCCCCGCCACGCCAACACCAAAGCCGGGAAGTCATCACAGACTATTACGCTCCCCATAGACGTCCCGAAGCACGGGGGGATGGCTGCTAGTATACCCATGGCTGTCAAATTGCCACGGATGGCATTCAGCGCGAATTTAGGGCTGGTCGGTCTGCAGAACTCAGGAACATCGACATTTGTGATTGCCGAGGCTGATGAGGTAGGCTGACTATTATCAGAGATGATTTGGTGATCAGTGACCACGTGAGCTTCACGACGACAACCGCCTTTCTCTAGGGTCTTAGAAGCCTGGGTGTCGTTTCTAATTAGGTTCGCTAATTCAGTCGGTCTATGAGAGATGGATAAGTGTTGATTCAGTCACTAAGGTAAAGACCACGACAATTACCTTTTGTTCTGCAGTTGGCAGTGGTTGTTACGTGTGTACCAGCATGATGCTGAGGACCGTATGCAGCTTCCACAAGGATTGACTCCGTCAAATTTGGTCTTCCTCCAACTTGCAATCAATACTTGCATCCTCAGCTCGTGCTATTTCATCCACGGGTTTGCTAGCTACTCGCCATCCTTGATTCACACACTGCGCCATCTTGGGGCGGCGGTGTTTTGCACTGGTTTGCATTTCTGACCGCTGGTGTCATTGTTCATCATGGCTATTTGGAACGGCAAGCGTAAGGAGGGGTTTCAGTCTACATCCCCAGTGGCAATGTTGAGCAGTGCTATGGCGCTCCATTCTTATTTCCTCCGAGGCATCCGGCCCATTTTCCGGGGAGATCGGCAAACAGATACCTAGTAACACGAAGCAAAGGAGGCCCCGTACTACCTGGCTCTGCGGGCCGCTGCCGAATCCGCAATAACACTTGCCCTTTGATGCTGGAGGTAGCAATGTAAATAAGACCTTGGAATTCGGATGAAAAGAAATCAGCATCAAGCATTCTGTAAGGTCACTAAAGGCATGTAGCATAGTACGTAATGGCTAATGAATGCGTGAAATCGATGCTGTACGCTTCCCCACATCGGCATTGCCTACTGCCCACCGACTGTCCACCACGGGATTGGGTGAGTGGCATCGGCCCGCTCGACTCGGCTGTTGAGCCTGTGATGCGGGTGATGGACAAGGACTATGACGAATCCAATATGATGCTACTGAATAGTCGCTTTCGAATGCTGCCAGAATGAACATCGGCAGGCTCTCAGTAATAACGACGAGTATTTCGGAGATCGGCAAACCACAGCCACCTTTCTAGAGACCCGATACCCTAGAACGCCACGGAGAAGAATCCCAAGAACAACTGACAACTGCCTGTGCCATAGAAAAACCTCACCTTGACTTTTGGTGTTCGAAGCAGCCCAGTCGCCAGTAGAGGGCCATGCACGAAATAGTAGTGAAACAGTAGCGATTACTCAATAATATATTGTTAAATT
>JADBHU010000944.1:0-11683 GCA_017140155.1 Fusarium devonianum
TCCCCCCCCCCCTGCCCCTCCAGAAGAATCGACACATGCCGCCATTGATCCATCCCTTGGCGGGCAGAAACTAAAGCGAACAAATCTCACCGCCTTAATTTCTCCTGGGGCTACTGTTCCCCAATCGCTGCGTGGCTTCAGCCCCTCCACCTGCCTCCTCGCTCCCTCTATCGCAGTCGGCCCCCCTTTTCCCTCTTTTAGGTGCAACGTTGGAACATCTTTTCTAGCCTCCCTTGCCGCTTACAACACTCGCTCGAGTTCTGCCTCCTTTTTAAACCAAGCCCTCCCTCTTCCTCCTCCAAACCACTCCTCACGCTCGCTTGACCTTCACGTGTGTCGCTTTCGCTGGCCTCGTTTGCGTGTGTCTAGTATACAGCTTGTTCTTTACCATCTCGTCTGTAAACCCCTCTTCCACCGCCTCTAATCAACATGTCGCTCCTCTCCACCAATGGCTCTTCTGAGCCTGCCAACGGCGCCCAGGAAGTTCCCATTGACGTCCGCAAGATCTGCTGTGTTGGTGCTGGTTATGTCGGTAAGTGGAAAGAACCTTTGATGAAGAGTTGTTTTTTTGCGGTTCAGAGGTGAAGGGCAGCTGGCTTTGAAGCTTGGAAAAGCGGCGGTCAGACACTCGGCCCTTGAGCCGTGAACTTCACAACGCCTCCAGCGCGCAATCGCACTGAATCTTGCTAACAAACAATCTACAGGTGGTCCCACTGCCGCTGTCGTTGCCTTCCAGAACCCCCAAATCCAGGTGACCGTCGTTGACCGAGACACCACCCGTATCCGCCGTTGGAACTCCCGCCACCCTCCCATCTACGAGCCCGGTCTGCACGATATTGTCCGCATCGCCCGTGACGGTGGTCGTGCTACCTCGCTTTCCAATGAGCCCACCTCTGACGGCGAGGGCTCTTCCTCCGAGGATGCCGAGATCTCCGTTGCTGAGCGCAAGCCCAACCTGTTCTTCTCCACCGACATCGCCAAGCACATTGGTGAGGCCGACGTCGTCCTCGTCGCCGTCAACACTCCTACCAAGTACCGTGGTGTTGGTGCCGGCAGTGCCACCGATATGACTGCCTTCGAGGCCGTTACCGGTGTCGTCGCTCAGTACGCCCGTGAGGGTGCCATTATTGTCGAGAAGAGCACTGTTCCCTGCCGAACTGCCGCGCTCGTTGCTGACACTGTGAGTCAACTTCCAATTATTCGCGAAAGCGCCATAAGATGGTCTAGGAAACAGATATCTGACAAGCCCTGTGTTCTAGCTCTCTATGCACCGACCTGGTGTCCACTTCGAGATTCTCTCAAACCCCGAGTTCTTGGCTGCCGGTACTGCCGTCAACGATCTTCTCTACCCTGACCGTATCCTGATCGGTTCCGCCCCCACTCCCTCTGGCAAGCGGGCTGCTGAGGCCCTTGCCAAGGTTTACAACGCTTGGATTCCCCGCGAGCGCATTCTGACCACCAACGTCTGGTCTTCTGAGCTTGCCAAGCTGGTCGCCAACTCCATGCTGGCTCAGCGTATTTCCAGCATCAACTCCATTTCTGCCGTCTGTGAGCAGACTGGCGCTGACGTTGATGAGGTTGCCCGCGCCGTCGGTGTCGACCCGCGTATCGGTAACAAGTTCCTGATGGCTGGTATCGGTTTCGGTGGCAGCTGCTTCAAGAAGGATGTTCTTAACCTCGTCTACCTCGCGGATACCATGGGCCTCCCTGAGGTCGCCGAGTACTGGCGCCAGGTTGTCAAGATGAACGAGTACGCCCGTGACCGTTTCAGCAACCGTGTCATCAAGTGCCTCAACAACACCCTCGTTGGCAAGAAGGTCACCATTCTTGGCTTTGCCTTCAAGAAGAACACCTCTGACACTCGTGAGGCCCCCGCTCTCGAGATGATCAAGACCCTGCTCGAGGAGCGACCCCGCGAGATCGCCGTCTTCGACCCTTGCTGCAACCCTCTGGTTATTAAGCAGGAGATCAAGGACCTCCTTGGCCCCCTGGCCTCGGGCAACAACATCTCCGTCCACGGCAACGCCTACGACGCTTGTGATGGCAGTACCGCTATCATCATCGCCACTGAGTTCGACGAGTTCCGAAACCAGCCTCCTCCCCCTCCTGCTCCCGTTCCTACTCACCAGCCCAAGACCATCGGCCGAAAGCCCAACCCCAAGTCGGACCCCCGTCCTTTCCAGTCTTCTGTGCCCAGCGCCAACGACCTGCTCGCCCTCCACAAGCACCTTATCCAGCGCCCCGACGTTGCCTCAGATGATCCCCTTGACCGCTACAACTCTGAGCCCAGCTGCGAGGACGACTGCCCCGACTGCATCCAGGAGCGCGAGAGCAAGGAGACCGGCTTCGCCACTGGCATGGGAAGCTCCGATGAGTACAAGCCCAAGGAGCGCGTCGACTGGGTCCGCATCTCTGAGAGCATGGCTAAGCCTCGCTGGGTCTTCGATGGCCGTGGTGTCATTGACTCGCGCGAGATGGTCAAGCTGGGTGTGCGCGTCGAGTCTGTCGGTCGCCAGCACCGATTCTAAGCATTTCTCTTGGGGACCTGGAGGTGCAATTTCAACGGCTGGCATTTTAGATTTCTTGGGTTACGAATGCGTCGACTGTTGGCTGAGGATATACCGTTTTAATTAACATGAATTGAGATTTGGACGTGGCTGATGAGACACGCTGAGCAAGAAGACATGGCCACTGGATGGAAAGGGTTGGTGGTGCGATTTACATGCACGGCGTGATAAGGAGAAGAGATTTCCTGGACATACAATTAGATTTGAAGTTGAGACTTTACAAAAATGCAAGAGCAACCGGTTATTTTTTCCATGACTTTGGCGCTCTCCTCCCTCGTCGTCTTGTTTGTCCATCCCTAATAACTGAAGAGTTCAATTTCATAAGCCATTGCCTCGGTCATGGCTAACCGATAATGACTTGAGACGAGACTCCTACTGACCCTGTTTCAGCTGACGGTGAGCTGTCTCACTTCGACTTTGGTTGTAACATCGTGACTGAAACCCTGTTAAGTTGCGGGAGTCGAAAGCTCAATGCCCTTGCGAATTCGACCATTTCCGACCTTGTGCGGATAAAGGTAGCATTCGGCCTGTCGATATTCTGTCGCAGAAGGTTAGCGAAACTTGACGGAGCAACTGAAGGTATCACAGTTCTCAAATAGGGGCCAGTTTAGCTGACAGGCCCTTAACATGTTTCACTGTGTCTTTGGCTCGTATTACAATCTTCAGGTTTGCCCAAATGCTCTCCCAGGATACTGCCATTGCTCAAGACCTTTGTTATCGCATGCATCATCCTGTCACAGGTAGCGCCTCGCTTCATGACCAGCTTTGGACGGTATCACATACTGTTTCATGAGATTTGAGCCGCATTGTTCTGGGTCAGTTTCACTCGCTTCAACTTGGTCTTCCAGAAACCTGTCTGGGTCAACCTCTTGGCCATCACCGTCAATTGCTACAGAGGTCCTTAGCTCACCTTGGACAATCTTGACACCGCGAAAGTGTCGATTCGAACCGGTCGTTAAGCGAATACTAAGCGAGAAACATCTGAGATGAGGTGGCTATGGTCTGGGCATGCCGTTTTATCTGGCCTGGCTTTTATTGTGACGGCCGATGTCTTGCCACCGGACGACATACCTCTGATGTGTGTTACAATATGTGGCCCAATCGTCGAGCTGACTTCGAAATGCGATGTTCACGACCAGCGGCTCGCGGAGCGCAACTTGGGCACGTCGTGGGCTCCAAGCTTGGCGTGGGAAGCTCCGGAGACCGACCCCGTACGAGTCGAGCCTCGAGAAGCTGCCGCCGAGCGGGAGCAGTTGGAGAGGAGGAGCTTCTCAATCATTCGAGCGGCGCCAACGTCTTTTCCTGTTGAGCTCACTGCAACTGTGGCAGTTGACTCGCCGCCAAGCACGAGAAGAGCAAGTATGGCCTTTGTTGCTGATCAGACCTCGAGCAAAGCGTCGCCTACACGGACTACGACTTCTACTCCATCAGCTGCTCAAGTAACGACTTTACCGCGTCCGCCCAAGTCAACGTTCAGAGCGACCGTGACAACGACCCGTCTTAGAAATGGGGATGACAACCACTCGGAGCAAAGCGGATGGCTCGACTCCCAAGATGATCCGGAGCGGGCATGCGTGTGTTTAAACAAGAGCTTCGATGTGGCCAAGGTTGCAGCCCTTTGTCATGACTGCATCATTGTGGACGGCCATAAGCGGAATAGTGAGTAATACTGGAGATCAGTCCTGGCGAGAAAGAGTGGCAGATGCTAACATCGCAGACATGGACGTCATTATGAAAGGATGCAACTTCACAACTCTTGCTTATAGCCCGGACCAAGATAGCGTGGTGAATAATATCCGGGTTAAGGCAACACGGCCAACTGCTGTAGCTGCTGCTAAAAGTCAAGTTGAGAATGGTGGACTTGGACTACGAGCACCACGGGGTCGTTGTTTTATTCTTGTGGGTGTGATATCGGCAATATTCTTATTATTCTGAGCGAGTACGGATGAATTACTTGGGAGAAAGTGAACTGTTCTCTGGGTTTCTAATAGAAGGGTTTGTCATATTTAGGGGAGTTGGTGTATATCTGTTAATTAATCCACACACAGCAAAATCTCATCGAATGTTCGTAATGTAGTTTCAGGCCGAAATACAAGATTGTAGGTGAGCGGTCCTTCTAATTATACAGTGAGCGTGTAATCACCGAGCCTGCAGCAGCATTACTAGCCTCACAAGATTTCTACACTTCTATGTCTATTGAATATATGAGGGCAAAGAGTTCCTGCTTCCTAAATGTTGTAGTCATGCTAGACCTACAGTAAGTAAGTAATTCTTGAGTGCTGCAGGGTAGGCTTCGGGCAAAGGAAGGTCTGAATCATTCACCCAACGGATTCATGCTGCTGGAAAACGTCGTCTACGTTGTCTTCTTGCCAACATTGGATTCTCCGAAGCTCATCTTAATTTGCGGACTTTGAATGATATCAAAGTCCGCCAAAGTGGGCCGGCTTTACCCTTATTATACATGGTCCCCGGACGTGAAACCTTAAGTCCGAACTAAGCTGGCGCGATGGGGCTGACGCTTTGAACCCTTTGGAACGACTAGATAACACTATGGCTAACGCCAGCCATCGCAAGTCCAAAGGCAGATGGGCGACAGGGTCAGCTCATGGATTAGAATAATTGGGAAATAGTATAATACATGCTGTTCCGGCACCCGTTGATCCAGAGGAAAGAGACATAGTCAAACACTCACCGTCAGCCCTTAACGCTCAATTCCATACGCTGCTATCCTCACTCACGATATCATCAGCAGCTGTCAACACGCAGAGATCAATATAATGCACGTCATCGTCACCGGCGCGACCGGCCTCGTAGGCTCATCTGTCCTCGAGGCCATGCTCAAGACCAAAGACATCACCAAAATCTCCATCCTCAGCCGGCGCCCCGTCCAGATGGCGTCCGACTCCCAAGACCCGCGCGTCAACGTCATCATCCAAAAGGACTTTACTTCCTACGGACCCGACATCCTCCAGCAATTGTCGGGCGCCAGAGGCTGCGTCTGGGCGTTGGGCATCAGCCAGGCCCAGGTCGGAAAGGAGGACTACGTGCGCATCACGAAGGACTATGCGCTCGAGGCGGCAAAGGCGTTCTCGACCTTGGGCAGCGACAAGGAGCCCTTCCGATTCGTGTACGTGTCCGGTGAGGGCGCGACGCAGAATCCTGGAATGTTCTCGGCCATCTATGCGAGGGTCAAGGGGGAGACGGAGAGGCTCCTAGGAGAGATGACAGCCAAGACGCCCGCGCTGCAGGCTGACTCAGTAAGGCCTGCTTTCGTGGATGCGGCGGGACACGAGGCGATTCAGAAGTACATCCCAGATCCTGGAGCTGTATATCGAGTTGCTTCAGTGGCGCTGGGGCCGCCAATAAGGGCGTTCTATAAGAGCTTTCACTCACCCACTCCGATGCTCGGGGACTACCTGACGAGGATGGCCATGGGGAAAATGGACGGTCAGATCGAGGGTCCTGGAGCTTTCAGGTTAGGGGGCTCTTGGGTGGTGGAAAATGTTGGAATCAGACGCATGATGGGCTTGTGAAACGAGTCTGCAACGTGAGGGAATGAGAAATGTGGCAAACTGTCCAATATGGTTGATTCAGAGTTGGTGGTTCGACTTTGACAGCTCGTGGAATCTATGCAAAGGGTGAAGAGCGTCAATCTTCTATCTTTGTGCCTCTATTCTTTTTTGTCTTTGAATACTGGGAAGACACTGAATCCACTTGGTTATGTCTTCGGAGGCGCATAACCAAAACTTGTTAATTAATGTCATAAAGTTAGTTTGTAAATTAAATGCCCATGCCCAACTGGACATCCATTGATGTTTCAACATGCACACCTGCACTTACACTCGCCGATACGAGTTACGAGATTAGGAAACGACCGTCAACGTGCAAAATCATTTTCTGTTCCGTGTAGCATTTCTATTCAGCAGCTACGTCACCCTCAACATGTACTTTGGCTCATCCGTGGCATAATCACATTTCTTGTATCTCGTCCTACAAAGATCACTACGCCTCATCCCGCATCCAGACCTTTACTGGAACCGATCTTCACTTCTCAGGCGGTTATCTCCAACAAGTTCGCCTGTTCCCAGCTCAATCCCTCCCCCAAATGATATCCCGGCAACGGAAATTCTCCCTTTCATCTGCCGACTAAGCTTAAAAACTGGGATGCATTTCCGCCCCTCCCTACAGCCATCCCCTGGTAACCACCAAACCGAGACAAGCCACCGACGCAAGACTACTACGTGTATCGACAAGAGTATCCCAACTGCCGTCCTGGCAAGAAATTTGATGGCACGTGGGACGCGAGGGGTTCGCTCTGCTTAACGGTAGGGCGTTGCCAAGGCTGATCATCGCCTGGAAGAAGAGTGTCGATCTTGATGATCGGCCTTGTGGTCGATGGGCTGAGAAAAGCGAGGCTTTCCCTCCTACCTCTTCCGCAATTAGATTGTCAGAGTCTTGAAAAAAAATATGCAGGGGATTCATCCGAAAGAGGAAGCTTGTACGCCTGATCGTCGGGAGCTGAAAAAGAGCTGCGCCATCGACAAGAAACTTGGGCGCACGTCTTTCACGTCAGAGGTGGAGATCGTGGGTTGATGCCGACTCAGCTGAAAGGGAAGACGTAACATGTACACAGCAGCAAGAGGGTATACTTGCTTTTGTAACGTCGACACTGGCATCTCGTGGGCTGACCGATGACCTCACTGGTTGAGGAGATACAGGATCTCGACCGGCCAGGAAACATGAGCTTCCTTGAACGTGTGGTAGGGCTCTGATCAGCGCAAAATGGGTGAGTTTTGTGAAACTGCGTGGGACATGGAATGATGATCGCCATGAGCATTAAAGAACATGTTCATGATGATCCCGCAAGACGACATGTATAAAAGACACGTCCCTCGAGATGACTGGACTACAAGACATACAAGCTGTTCCTGACGCTATCTCCATGCGTTCAAGAGCACAACTCTAGCCTTAAAACTCCCCAGCACTGTAATACCATATCAGCCGCCATGCGTTTCTCATCTCACACTCTCCTCCCCCTTCTCCTCACCCCCTTCACCCTCGCCGCCCCAAACGAGCCCTGCTACGGCCCCAGCGGCATCGCCGGCGTCTGCATCACCGACGCAGCCTGCTCCTCGGCCGGCGGCACCTCCGTCTCCGGCGCCTGCCCCGCCGACGCCGCCACCATCAAGTGCTGCTCCAAGGCCAAGTGCACCAACGGCGCATCGGGCAACTGCCGCTGGGCGTCCGACTGCGCCGGCGAAACGGCCAGTAACCAGTGCCCCGGGCCGAGCCAGATGAAGTGCTGCGCCGCCGGCGGCACCGGCTTCGGCGGGTACCAGGCGCCGACGATCCCGGCCGTGGGCGCGTGCAAGCAGGTTGCTGTCGATGCGGCCAAGAAGGTCGTTGCTGCGCTGCCGGGCCGTGTGAGGGAGATTGGGTGTAAGAGGGACTGTGGGTGTCCCGGGTCATCGGACCATTGCTGCGGTCTGGCGACTGATTTCATGTGCGCCGATGGCGGTGGTGTAAGTTTCTCTACGTCATGCTTCTTCAACTGATAACCTGATACGTGCAATAGTATGCTACCCTCTCTGGCAAGGAGATCGCCGAGTGGTGTATGAAGAACCGCGCCGCTCTGAACCTCAAGTACGTCATCTGGGGGCAGAAGATCTGGACTACGTCTGTCGACAAGACGGATAAGAACTGGGAGAGCTGGCGAACCATGGAGGATCGTGGTGACTTGACTCAAAATCACTGGTAGGCTATGTTGCAACAGCGGGAAGAGTGACCTATACTGACCGATGCGCAGGGATCATGTTCATGTATCGTATAACGGATGAGCCTGAGTGAGCGTACAGATTACTTTCAATTTGAGGAGTTGCTCAATGTAGATAGTAGCGCAAGGGTCGAATGAAGCGTGTGGATGACATCTTTGCGTGCTCATAACGATACTGAGTCCAAAACTGTGAGGTACAGCCGATATGCTCAAAGCTGCGAGGAGCCTTGGCGCATGTCACAAGTACTAGGATGAATTCGTCGATTGCAGTGTGGGCTCGCCACCTGTTCTGTCTACTTTAGTGGTATCTTTTTAAAACCCAAGATACTTTTCCAAACGCCGACCGACCCATGTAAACAAGTGTTTATCATTCCGAAAGAGCCCCGCGGATAACTCATGCAGACGTCCTTCATGCCCTTTGAGTGTTTCATGCCGAGGACCAATGTACCGTTAAACCAAATCAGATTATGCCCCAAACGCTTCGCTCACAATCTCTCCCTCGTCTGGTGTAACTGCCAACTCGAGCAGCTCGTGTGCTGCTTCGACCGTCTCCCCATCAATGCCTGCTTCCATCACCAGGTCTTCTTCAGCAAATGTGAGTCTGCCCAATGCCAAGAGATACCGTTGGCTTCCGCCATGCACCATGGAGAGCTTTTGGCCAATGTCAGCCACGTTGGCCGTCTCGGGGTGGATGACTAGGGTATGGATCAAGAGAACGCATTGAGAAATGATCCGATAGAGGTCCCCGGGGGAGGGGCGCGCCCCCGATCCTGTACGGGGTGCATTTGACTTGGAGACTTGCGGCAAGATGTTTGACGGGATGGACTGATCGTACAACTCATCGATGCTTGTGCTCAGGCAAGCCACGAGACGAGGAAGCGCAGTGCTGTGAGATGCGAGCTGCAGCGCGCCAAAAGCATGGCGAGCAAAGGCTATAAGCGTCCGTAATGCAGCCAAGCGCACAGTCCGTTTCTCCTGTTTTGTCATACCCGACCGAGGATAGTCCGTCAATTTGCTTGTTACTCGGTCGATGATGACACGAGCCACATAAGGAGGATCTTGATCGTTGGTAATGGGACCGATTGAGCCTGGGAGGGAAGAAGTAGCCAAAAGCTCCAGCATACCCAGCATATCGGGCAAGTTCTGCTTGGGCGTCAAAAGCAAAAAGACAGGATCTAGAGATATGTGTTTCCAGAACATTGCGGCCTTGGAATCGACATCCGGGTCTGTCTCGTCGAGAGCCGTCGAGCAAGCGAGGGAGGTGGTATAGAGCAACGACAACACGTCAACAATATTGATGTGTTTGCTGATGGAAAGATACTTATCATTCGTGAGCAGATCTGTATCCTGCAAACGGTGACGCCATTCCGCCAGTGTGCAAATTGTTGCTTGCGCCGGCGGAGCGAGGCTTGGCAAAATATGAGGGGCAACCTCAGCGGCATGAAGCGAGAAGGTGAAGAAGATGAGTGCAATAAGATACTTGATAGGCTCCCACAGCTGCTCGTCAATACAACGATTCCAGATGTCCACGACGACCTTGATGAAGTCCACGAGCAGCTGCATCGGTCTGTGAGGGTTTCCCATCAAGGGGATTTTCTGAAAGATGATGGAAGAGAAGGACATGTCAGGCTCGGAGGCAAAGTAGAACCGAGACAAGACGTCGAAAGTCAGTGGCTCGTCATGGAGGGTACCGTGGTCCAATACAAGCTGGAGAAACTGGAATGAAAGTCAGCTTGAAGTACGGAAAGATGAGGAATGAATGTCACAAACCTCGAAAGGTAGAGTAGGGGCGGGCGCTACGACGATTGGCGCTTGTTGTGCCGGAGCCTCTGGCCTACCATCGCTACTAGCGAAGCTGTCTGTATGGATTTCCAACGCCATAACAGGGCTGTCAACCACCGGCCGTTTTCTCTTCCCCTTACTCGGCGTCCTCTCGCCGACGTTGGCGGCCACTGACCCGGCACTTTTGTTCCGACCCTGTCCTTTACTGGGACTCACGACGATATCCATCTCGTCGAAGCCATCCGCCACACGCCATGTCTTGGCAGCCTTCTTTGGGGTCGTGAAAGTAGCACCAGCCTCTGTACCAGTATCTTTGCGACGGGAACGATCACTGACCTCTCTCATATCGCGCTGGAGAAACTGCAGCTCGGTGTTGGCATTCTGTTCTGCAGCAACAGCTGCCTCGGCTATTCGTTCCTGCTTCGCTAGTTGCTCGGCGTTGATTTTCTTCAAGCGAGCTACCTCGGCGTCGTGCTGCTGCTGGGACTTGGCCGAGTTGGATCGGATGATCGACACCTCGCCGCGAGCAGCATGGAGCTCGGCCTCGAGAGCTCGCACTCTCTGCTGAAGCGCCGACGAGACATCGCCATATTGATTTTGAGATGATTGAGAGGAAGCAAAGCGGTTTTGTGGTAGAGGAGGCCGGGCAAATTGACTCTCCTGGGCACGTAGGTAATTGGAACCCTGAGTCTGGAAATGCTGCGATGTGTACAAAGGTTGGTTCGATGGTCCCGAGTTAAGTAGATGTGGAGGAGGCTGTCCCACGAGACGGCGCTTTGAAGGGTCAACGACCGGGTTCCATTGGGGATTCGGAGGCGGAATGGACCGTCGAGATTCCAAGTGGAGCGGGTTCTGCGACGACTGATCGTGATGTTGTAGGCTGTTGTCTACGACGGGTCTTCCAATGGGAACCCCAGCATCGTCTGTAACCTCAGTTGTATCGAGATCGTCGTCCTCGACCCAAATAACTTCGGGGTATTCGGTTGTCGGACGTTGAGAGGGTGGTTTCGAAGGGGCCTGTGCCTGGGTGAGCTGGATGGCAATATTCTCGAGCTCTTGGAGGGCATTGTCGGGGAGATCATCGAGACTGTCATCGGAGAATTCGTCGAGATCCATATTTCATGGCTTTAACCAGAAGTAAAGGCAACTCCATCGAGCGAGTATGAGGGGCCTTGCTTGGTGCTGGCTCGGGTAGGGAGCGCTGTCCTTTCACACCTTTTACGTTTTCCCACGGCTTCAATTCGTGTAACGAGCAATGGAGCACTTGAGGACGCGACGCGAAATCACGTGTGTAGCGGACAACTGTTAGATTACTGCTTGTGGCTGGAGAGCGCTGGCACAGCCACTTGGCGATTGTGGAGCCTTCGTCTCTACTGTACGGGACGTTTGGGACGTAGGATGAAGTGGAGGCGCGTAACATTCTGAAGCATGTGAAGAGCAGCCTGCGTCATTGATGTCGCTTAATTCGGCACACCTCTCTTTTCCCAGCAACGATATCGATCGGTTGGCCAATATGTTATCACTCCCCCCCTCCCAAAAAGAAAACCTCTCCCTCTTCAAC
>JADBHU010000945.1:0-22246 GCA_017140155.1 Fusarium devonianum
ATAACCGTGGCGGGAGAGTTGGCGACGACCGTAGTGGGACGGTTGGTGGTAGCGAGAGTCGTCGGAGCAGCAGCGTTAGGAACACAGAAGCCCAGCTGGCACGTCGATCCGCTTGAGCATTGACGATCGAGTAGACAAGTCTGAAGATCCGGTCGAGGGGTGCAGACTGCATTAACACATAGACATAGGCCCAAGACACAGATTGGATTGACTGATAACAAGCAGTCACTGGCGCCAGCACAGTTATTGCCGGCCTGGCTTCCTCCACCTTGAGTGGACGAAGTTTGAACCGGAGGATTAGCAGTAGTTGTAGTAGGAGACTTGGAGATGGTCGTAATAGGAGGGTTGGCGAAAGTTGTAGTAGGAAGGTTGGCGATAGTCGTAGTAGGAAGGTTGGCGATAGTCGTAGTAGGAAGGTTGGCGATAGTTGTGGTAGGAGAGTTGGTAGCAGTCGAAGTAGGACGGTTGACGGCAGTCGTCGTAGCAGCAGCGCTAGGGACACAGAAGCCCAGTAGGCAAGTCGATCCACTTGAGCATTGGCGGTCAAGTAGACAAGTCTGGAGATCCGGCCTTGGCGCGCAAACTGCGTCGACACATAGACATAGGCCTAAGACACAGACTGGGTTGACTGATAACAAGCAGTCGTTGGTGCTAGCACAGCCATTGCCGGCTTGGTTACCGCCACCGCCGCCATTGCTTGCACCCTGAGTAGACGAGGTTTGAGCCGGAGGGTTAGCGACAGTTGAGGTGCCGAGAGTCGTGGCAACGCGAGTCGTGGTACCAGCAGCATTAGGGACACAGACACCCTGCTGGCATGATCCGCTTGAGCATTGACGGTCGAGTAGACAAGTCTGAAGATCCGGTCGAGGGGTGCAGACTGCATTAACACATAGACATAGGCCCAAGACACAGATTGGATTGACTGATAACAAGCAGTCGCCAGTGACGGAGCATGAGCCTCCGGCCTGATTATCTCCCGTGCTCGCCGATGTCTGAGCTGGTAGAGCCGTAGAAGTACCATCTCCGGAAGAAGGGGCGCAGACGCCCTGCTGACACGTTGATCCGCTTAGACATTGACCGTCGTTTAGGCATGTCTTGATGTCTGGTCGAGGGGTACAGACTGCATCAACGCATAGGCATAGGCCCAAGACACAGACTGGATTGACAGACACCAAGCAGTCGTCAGTGACGGAGCATGAACCTCCGGCCTGACTACCTCCCGTGCTCGCCGATGTCTGAGCTGGTAGAGCTGTCGAAGTTCTAACTGCGGCAGATGGAGCGCAGAACCCCTGTTGACACGTCGATCCGGTTGGACATTGGCGATCGATTATACACGTCTGGATGTTTGATCGAAGGCCACAAAGCGCATTGACGCAAAGACACAGGCCTAGGGCGCAGACTGGATTAACGGATAATAAGCAGTCGTCGGTGCCGGAGCATGAACCACCGCCCTGGTTGCCTCCCGTACTCGCCGATGTCTGGGCTGGAGGAGCTACAGAGGTGGCACCTCCGGAGGAGGGAGCGCAGAAACCTTGCTGGCAGGTTGAACCGACTGAACATTGGCCATCGCTTAGACACGTCTGGATATCTGATCGAAGGGCGCAAACTGCGTCGACACAAAGGCATAGACCCAAGACGCAGATGGGGTTGATGGATAGTAAGCAGTCGCTGGTGCTAGAGCATGAACCACCACCGCTTTCAGCGGGCTGGGTTTGGCCCGGTGAAATCGCAGAAGTGCCAGTAGCAGTTGACGGGGCGCAAAGGCCTTGTTGACAGCTCTCTCCGGCACCACATTGCTGGCTCGTTTGGCAACGTTGAATGTTAGGTCGAGGCGAGCAAACTGCATCGACGCAAAGGCACAAGCCCAGCGCACAGATGGGATTAGCAGATAGCAAGCAGTCACCGACGTCGGAGCATGAACTCGCGCCGCCTTCAGCTGGCTGTGTTTGTCCTGGCGTAGTCGCAGAGGTGCCACTAGCAGCTGAGGGAACACAGAAGCCTTGCTGGCAACTCTCTCCAGTACCGCACTCCTCAGTCAACCGGCAACTTTGAACGTCAGATCGAGGTGAGCAAATTGCATCGATGCAGAGACATAGGCCTAAGACGCAAATAGGATTGATAGACAGTAGGCAATCGTCTGTTCCAGAGCAAGCACCGCCATTCTCAGCCGGCTGTGATTGTGCTGGTGGAGCTCCGGTGGCAGTATTATCTGCTGGTAGCGATGGAACGGTAACAAAACCACTTGCAGAAGCCGTTTGCTGACAGACAAGATTGATACAAGCGCATAGGCCAAGCGCACAAACTCCGACTTCTGCAAGACAATCTTGATTTACACTGCATGGGCCTGAAGTCTCTGTCGCGGGAGGCCCGGTGATAGTTGGGTTGAGATCTGTTGGATCAAGGCTGGCTGAATCGATGGCAGGCGTAGACCCAGAGGTTCCGGATGTTGCAGTTTGCTGGCAGACAAGATCGATACAAGCGCAAAGTCCGAGTGCGCAGGCCCCGACTTCTGCAAGGCAATCGTCGTCGACTGAGCATGGGGTCACTAGACGAGTTTCTACAGGAGGAAGGCCGGTTATGGTTAAATCATCGCCAGTAGTGCCAGCGTCCGTCGTTTGAGCGCCGGTCGGCTGAGTATCAGTTGTGCCAGCGTCAGTTGGTTGAGCACCGGACGGCTGAGCATCAGTTGTCCCGGCGTCAGTTATCTCAGCATCGGTTGTCCCAGGGTCAGTAGGCTGAGCGTCAGTCGGTTCTGGGCCAGTCGGCTGAGCGGTAGTTAAATCGTCGGTCGTCTCAGCAGCTCCAGCTGTTGCAGTTTGTAGACAAACTAGGTCGATGCATGCGCATAGACCGAGGGCGCAGGCCCCAACTTCTGCTAGGCAATCCTCATCGATTGAACAGGGAGTCACTAGACGAGTCTCTATGGGCGGAGGGCCAGTTACAGCGGAGTCGGCATCGGCTGTCTCAGCTTCGGCAGGCCCAGTGCCAGTCGGCTGAGTCTCTGTAGGCGGAAGACCAGTCATAATTGGGTCATCGGCAGTCGTCTCAGCTGCAGACAGCCCAGTATCAGTCAGCTGAGTATCGGTTGAGGCATCGTCGGTCAGCTCAGTGTCAGTTGACCCGGCCCCAGTCTCTGTCTCTGTAGGCGGGAGGCCGGTAATAGAGGGGCCATCGGCAGTCGTCTCAGCTTCAGCTGTTCCAGTATCAGTCGGCTGAGCCTCGGTTGAAGCAATGACAGTTGAAGCGGTTTCGCTTGAAGCGTCGGTTGAAGCATCGGCAATTGTCTCAGTTGCGGTTGGTTCAGCTCCAGCTGTGGCCGTTTGTTGACAGACTAGATCGATGCATGCACATAGACCCAGTGCACAAACCCCAACTTCTGCTAGGCAGTCATCGTCGATAGAGCACGGGGTTACCAAACGAGTCTCTATAGGCGGAAGGCCAGTGATGATAGACTCGCTATTGGAAATCTCAGCGCTGGTTGACGCAGCGTCCGTTGAAACATCGTTGGTTGGCTCAACGTCGGTGGGTTGAGCGGCAGTCGGCTGGGTCTCTGTCGGTGGAAGGCCACTTAGAGTAGAATCGCCATTGGTTGACTCGGCTCCAGTAAGTTGAGCGTCATCAGTTGTCTCAGCGTCGATTGGCTCAGCGTCGGTTGGCTCAGCGTCGGTTGGCTCAGCGTCGGTTGGCTCAGCGTCGGTTGGCTCAGGCCCAGTTCCAGTCGGCTGGGTCTCTGTCGGTTGAAGGCCACTTATTGAGGTGGAATTGTCGTCAGTTGGCTCAGCGCCAGTTGGGGCGTCGTTTGTCGGCTCAGTGGCTCCAGCTGTCGCCGTCTGTTGACAAACTAGATTGATACATGCACATAGACCAAGGGCGCAGGCCCCGACCTCTGCTAAGCAATCATCATCAGTAGAACACGGGGTGACCAGGCGAGTCTCTACAGGCGGAAGGCTAATTGTGGTGGGATCGTCGCTTGTCGGCCCAACGCCGGTTGATTCGGGCCCAGCGTCAGTAGTTGTCTCGGCTTCAGTCGGCTGAGGGTTTTCAGTTGAAGCATCGTTGGATTGCCCAGGCCCAGCGTCAGTCGGTTGGGCGTCAGTCGGGACCTCGTCAGTCGATTGAGTGTCAGTTGAAGCATTGTCCGCCGTCCCAGGCCCACCGTTGGTCGTCTCAGCATCAGTCGGACCAGCGCTGCTCGGCTGAACGTCGTCAGTTGAAGCATCGTCCGTTGGCTGAGGCCCAGCGACGGTCGTCTCAGCATTGGTTGGGTCATCAATTGTCCTATCATCGGTCGATTGAGCGTCAGTTGCCTCCGTTGAAGCAGCGTCCGTTAGTTCAGATCCAGCGCCAGTCGGCTCAGTAGCTGCAGCTGTGGCCGTCTGTTGGCAAACCAGATCAATACAGGCACACAGGCCGAGGGCGCAGGCCCCAACTTCTGCCAAGCAATCATCGTCAATAGAACATGGCGTAACCAGGCGAGTCGCTACAGGCGGAAGGCCAGTCATCGTAGAATCATCGCTAGTCGGCACAGCGTCAGTTGAATTATCGTCTGTTGACTCAGGCTCAGTATTAGTTGGCCCAATGTCAGTCGATTGAGCGTTAGTTGGAACGACATCAGTTGTCCCAGGGCTGCTTGGCGCGGCGTCAGTCGATTGAGCGTCACTCGATTGAGCGTCAGCTGTTGTCCCAGCATCAGTTGTCTCAGCATTAGTTGTTCCAGCGCCGGTTGTTCCAGCGTCAGTCGATTGAGCGTCGGTTGCAACGCCACCACTAGACCCAGCTTCAGTCGACTGGGCGCCATCAGTTGTTCCAGTACCAGTTGTTCCAGTACCAGTTGGTGCGGCGTCATTAGATGTTCCAGTATCAGTCGGCTGAGCGTCTGTTGAAGCGTCATCGCTGGCCCTAGCCTCAGTCGACTGAACGCCATCGGTTGTCCCGGCTTCGGTTGTCCCAGCACCACCATTCGTGCCAGTGTCGGTTGTCCCAGAGTCAGTCGGCTCAGTAGCTCCAGCTGTCGCCGTCTGCTGGCAAACCAGATCAATACAAGCACATAGCCCGAGAGCGCAAGCATCAGCAGCTACTAGGCAGTCGGCATCCACGGAGCAGGGCACTGCCAGGCGAGTCTCGACAGGTGGAAGTCCAGTAACAGTCGAGTCATCGTCGGTCGGCTCGACACCAGTTGTCTCTGAGCCAGTTTGGCCTGTTGTGGGCTGAAGATCCCCAGCCGTCGCCGTCTGCTGGCAAACGAGATCAACACACGCGCACAATCCCAAAGCACACACGCCAGCTTCAGCAAGACAGTCGTTGTCCACAGAGCACGGAGTGAGCACTGCGGTATCAGTAGGGGAGGCACCAGTTACAGTTGGATCGACGCCACTTGGGCTCGTGCCAGCCTGATCACCAGTGGACTGGGGAGCCCCAGCAGTTGCTGTTGCTGTTTGCTGGCAGATTAGATCTATGCAGGCGCATAAACCAAGGGCGCACACGCCAGCTCCTGCAAGACAGTCGCCGTCCACTGCACATGGGGTGCCGTCTGTCGTTTCAGCGGGCAGCTGATCGTCTGTGCTCGTCTGAGGAGACTGGCCAGTGACTGTTGCTCCAGTATTTGAGTTTCCTGGCTGAGTTCCCCCATCTGTGTTGGTAGCCGTATCAGTAGGCTGATTTCCAGTTTCAGACCCCGCCGTGGATTGCTCTATATCAGTAGCGGTGTCGGTAGGTTGAGTACCCGATTGACTACCAGGTTGAGTCTCCCCAGCAGATTGGTCGGTGCTGCTAGGTTGAGTACCAGTCTGAGTCGCCCCCGCGGGTTGATCTGTGTCGGTCGCGGTGGCAGTGTTATCATTAACGGTTCCAGTTGCCACACCACTGCCAGCAGAGTTGCCAGGAGAGTTGCCAGCAGAATTACCAGCAGAGTTTGCTATTCCAGTCTGGGTTGCGGGTGCGCCGGCTGAGTTACTAGCAGATCCATTGGCGGTGTTTCCACCCGAGTTGCTGGTTGAAGCCCCAGCCGAGTTTGTGTTTGCAGAGTTGCTACTGGCCGTAAAAGCTTGACCCGACGCGGTAGGTCCTGTTGCAGTTGCACCAGCTGAGTTACCAGCAGATCCAGTAGCGGCATTTCCGTCCGAGTTGCTAGCTGAAGCTCCAGCCGAGTTCGTGTTAGCAGAGTTGCTGTTAGTCGTAAAAGCTTGCTCAGACGCAGTAGGTCCTGTTGCGGGAGGGTTGGCAGGATTGGTATTCGCGCCCCCGGTCGCACCTAGGTTCGCATTGGTCGAAAGGTCTTCTTCAGATGCAACCGGTCCTGTTAAGGAAGGGTTGGCAACTGTGTTGCTTCTGGTAGCGGACGGCAGCGTTCCCAAGACGACACAAACGCTGTTCTGACACTGCTCCGCAGAAAGACAGTCTGTGTCTGAATCACATGCCCCCACTCGGATATTGATGCAGATTCCATTCTCGCACTTGTTGCCGAAACAGTCGGCATCGGTCGAACACCTGAGTCCAGCCACGCAGCTTGATTCACGGCATATTTCGCCCTGTGGACACTGAGCGTTTGTAGAGCAAACAATGCCACTTCCCGACACGCATCGACTTTCCAGGCAGGTCTCGGCGGTTTGACAGTCGACGTTTGTAGAACAGGTTACCCCGTTGCCTCCGCCGTTGCTACCTCCGGAACCGGGATTGCCGTTGTTTCCTCCGTTGTTGCCTCCGGAGCCGGGGTTCCCATTGTTGCCTTCAGAACCGGGGTCGTTACCGCCACTGTTACCTCCGGAGCCGGGATTGCCGTTGTTGCCGCCGTTGTTGCCGCCGTTACCTCCGGAGCCGGGGTCGCCGTTGTTGCCGCTGTTGTTGCCCCCACCAGCGCCTCCATTATTACCGGGGTTAGAACCTCCGTCAGAACCTCCATCATTACCACCACCCGGGGTATTGGAGGCAACACAAACTCCGTTCTGGCAAGTCTCTCCGGCACCACAAACAGAGTTGCCGCAAAGGTTACCTGAAGGCAGACAACCGTTATTGTCGATACAAATCTGACCATTCTGGCACGCAATGCCATTGCAGTTCTGTGGATCCGTCTGAAGGCGACATCGGCCATCGTAACAGACTTTACCAGCAGGGCAAGTAATTCCCCGGCAACCACCATTGAGAGTGGAGGGCACGACACAAAACCCGTTCGCGCAGTTGCCAGATAGGCACTGAGTGCTGGTGGAGCAAGGAAGAGCAGGATTACCGCCATTCCCAGATCCATTGCCTCCGGATCCATTGCCTCCGGATCCATTGCCTCCGGATCCATTGCCAGACCCATCGGAGCCTGAACCGGAGCCTGAACCGGAGCCTGAACCGGAGCCTCCAGATCCATTTCCTCCGGATCCTCCGTTGCTGCCGGTGTTTCCACCTCCCCCAGTGCCGGGAGTTGTGCCTTCACCAGGAATACAAAAGCCATCCTGGCACTGTTCTCCCTCGGGGCATAGAGCATCAGCGCAGTCCACAAACCGCGGGCTCGGCGTGCAGACACCGCTGATGCAGACATTTCCAGCAGCGCCGCAAGCGTTTCCACTCTCACCGCAGTTGGTCGAGTCCCCGAGAGGAACGCACGAGCCGAGAATACAGGCATTGTTCGGGGGGCAGGTGTTTCCGGGGGTTCCGCAGTTGGCGGGGCCGTCGACAGAGACGCACTGGCTGTTGACACAGGCAAAACCAGGCTCACAGGCTGTAGCCGCCTGTCGACGGAAGAAGCGGCGTGTCGGAATACCGCATGAGGAGGGGTTTGTGACGGCGACGCAAGCTCCGTTCAGGCAAATGCTGCCGAGGCCGCACGCAGGGTCACAGACTGATCCGGGAACTCCGCTGCCGTTGCCGTTGCCGTTGCCGTTGCCGTTGCCGCCAGAGCCTGACCCTGAACCAGATCCAGGTTCGTTTGAGCCTTGGCCTGGCTGGTTCGGACCAACGCCGGGATTGCCACCAGCTCCATCCTCAGGGTTCACCGTGATGCCGTCGTCATTCCCGGACGAGTCTCCGTTGTTTGAGCCTGAGCCTGAGCCTCCTGATTCCGAGCCAGGTGCACCAGAACCATTGCTGTTGGAGCCCCCAGACCCCTGTGACCCGCCACCGTTCCCAGAGCTTGAGCCTTGGCCGTTGGGGTTCGATCCAGAACCTCCTGGGTTTGAGCCGTTTCCTTCAGAATCATCACCTCCAGCTCCGTCATTCGATCCTGGACCTCCTGGCCCATTCTCGTTCCCGGAGCCAGAATTCTGACCTTTTGAGGTATTGCCGCCGGTTCTGTTATTGGGGTCTGATCCGTTGCCTGAGCCAGAGCCGTCCGAGCCAGAGCCGGCGTCATTTCCTTGAGACCCAGATCCAGAGTCATTACCCTGTGATCCGGACCCAGAGCTGCCGCCCGGAGAGCCAGAGCCAGACTGACCGCCTCCTTGGCTGTTGTTGCCTGAACCAGAGCCAGAGTCAGAACCCGAGCCTGAGCCTGAGCCTGAGCCTGAGCCGTCTTGGCCGCCCTGATCTCCCCCAGCACCATCTTCTTGGGATCCGGAGCCTGAGCCGGACTGGTTGCCGTCTTGGCCGCCCTGGTTGCCTCCGGCTCCTCCATTTCCGCTCTGGCCGGCATCTCCCGAACCTGAGCCAGAGCCTGAACCAGATTGGTCGCCCTGACCTTGTCCAGGAGCTCCGTCTCCAGGTTGGCTACCTTCACCAGAGTTGCCTCCTGGTCTGCTACCAGCATCGCCACTTCCAGAGCCGCTGTTGTTGGATCCATCCGAGGAGTTTCCATCGCCGCCTTGGCCGCCGGCTTGATTGCCTCCGGAACTGTCGCTGCTGTCTCCTCCGTTTTGGCCAGAAGAATCTCCATCGGAGCCACTGCCGCCTTTCTGGCCTCCAGACTGTCGGTTGCCGGAATCATCACCGTTGCCTCCTTCGTTCGACGAAGAACCACCATTCTGTCCATTGGAGTCTCCGTCGGAGGATCCACTGCCTCCTTCTTGGCCCATAGCACTTTCGCCCTGCTGTCTGTTTCCTCCTTGTCCAGGAAGACGACCGCCAGGGCTTCCAACGTCAGTGCCGTTTCCGCATGGAGTGACAGGGACATCATAAACATGAGCCAAGTTGCCGATGCAACGCCCGGAGATGCAGACTTGGCTGTTGCTGCATACTTTCCCGTCGCTTCCACACTGCGAAAGGTCGGTGGAGACACTCATTGGCAGACACTCGCCATCCGAGCAAAAGTTGCCTGGGCGGCAAGGCTCCTTGGATGAACCACAGGCCCTGCCCTGGGACGCTCCGGGTGTGATGTCTAAAGACCTGCACGTGCCTGAGACGCAGAGCTGACCAGAGGTACAGTTCGTTTTGCTGTCGGCCTCTCCACAGTTCAGGGCGTCAACTGAGATGAAGACCTGACGGCATAATGCATTCTCACAACCAAGGCCGAGCGGGCATTGCGAGGTCCCGTTGCAGGTTTGAGTGTTGGTTCCAAGGAGAAATGGCACGCAAGTCCCGTCGAGGCACCAGCTGCCTGGCTCGCAGCTCTTATTTGAGGAGCCGCAAGAAGCAGGATCTGATCCAATGTCGATCTCTTTACACCTGCCGTTCACACACAAAGCTCCCGGGTTGCATCGAGTATTTGACTCTCCGCAGCGGCGAGAGTCTGCCGAGACCTCAATAGCTGTACATCTTCCGTCGTTGCACCATTGGCCTGGTAGACAAGCAGCTTGAGGGCATTTCTTTGGGTCTGAGTTGCCAGTCTCGAGGTTAAGCGGCAAGCATTGGCCAGCAACGCAGAGTTCGCCAGGTTCGCATGGGTTATCGGCTTTCCCGCACGCGTTTGGGTCGAGTCCGATGGTGACATTAGTGCAGCTGCCCCATGTGCACACGTCGGGTAGTGGACAGCCACCGCCATAGAGTTGTTGCGGGTTTTGTCGTGGTAGCAAAGCTTCTAATTGCCTTCCGTGAGGAACAGCGTATGCAGAGGTAAGAGTGAAGTTTAGAGCTGCCGTTGCCAAAAAGGCTGGCCAGCTGAATTGCTTGGCCATGGTGAAGTTTCGCTTTATGATTGTGTTATGGCATTGATCAGCCTTGATGATCCAAAGGTCTAGACGAGATCATCCTCTTCCTATATACCCTCGGATCGGGAACAAAGGTTGAGAGGCAAAGTCTTATGTGTGGAGGTTTCCTTGCCTCGGCAGAGCGTCTCTCCAGTTTGCCGGGCATGTCATCACGCCCGCCATCCACAGCTATCCAAGTTGAGGCCCAGAGGTACCAGCTTTCGGGGATATCATCCCTGAGAGTCTAATTGACCCAAACTTTGTCGTTGGGCTGTGACAAGCCATGATGAACCTAGGCACTGGAAGTCAATTCTATGGGTTATTTCCTTGCCCCATTTGAAATTACTGTCGTGCATGTCATATCAAGGGTGTAACAGTCCAGCTGCTCTAGACACAACAAGGTTTGTCAGACACTAGGATTCCATCAACAGTCACCAACCATGGATAGTTTGTGTATTGCTCCAGTTCTTGGCTTGCGGATCTGTTTCGCTTCCAGGGATCGAGGCAAACCTTAGACCCCTACTTCTCCGAGATCCGCAAAGCTGTCCAGCCCTGTTGTGGCTCCTAGTACACGGTAATAACTTTTCAGTTGACGCCCTAGATGGAGTCCAGATCTAGGAGAGCAATGTAGCGGGATGGGGATATGGGGCTGGCTTATACCCAGCATGGAAATCAGCCGCATGAGGAGCTTGATAGAGTTGAAACTGACAAGGATCATCTTGGCGCGGGGTTGGCTAGTGACTGGCTGGAACAACAGTGTCCCCTACTGCTAGCGGACGCCTCTTTGCGAACCTTGGCATCATCATTCAAGCGAACTTCCGTTTCCGACTGGGAAACGGTAGACTATGGCTCGGGAACGTGCGGCTGTGGAGATATGGTTGCGGTCTGACGGAGCAGTTCCCGCGTGCTTGACGGCTCTTAGCGATATGACAATGGTTCGTATAGTCTACTTGAAGCTGCTGACATGATGAAATTGAGAACTAGGCGATTCAGGCCATCTTTCACACCACACAGGCTGAAGGCTGAATTGACTCTTCTTTGTTTTCAATTGACGGTTCAAACTTGCAGAAACCGGTGGCTCATACAGAATTCAGGTTCGGTTGTCCCGGCTCGCCAAAAGATGACAGTCCCTCATGCTGAGCCAACCTCTCATACGCTGAGGAATCGATCATGGAGGCTGAACACCACTTATCGAATCGCTTCCGCGCATTTAGAGTTTGATATCCGCATTCTTCCTAAGGCCCTAGCTTGAGTACAGTCATCATCGATCAAAGACTCTGGTAGTTGATTCGGCCAGCCATCACATCTACCACTAAGCCCGATGAAGCTGGTTTCCTCGGTTGCGAACGATTTTAGTTCCGGCATCACAGGTTCTCGCCTTTGCCCATCGCCACCTAGGCCTTGAAAGGGATGGCGGGGGCATTTTTGACACTTTTCCCGGCTGTGTTCCCGGTGGCTTCGTCTTAGCTCAGCCTCAAATCTGGGGGCGTTCTCGCTTCATCTGTCCATTGCGGGCACAGGCCGCGCTCCACCCTTAGATCCGAACCCATTCTGTTGTGTCACGAAAGGTGTTCATGTCCAAAGGGGCTAAGGAGGGTGAGATGGAACGACAGCGATAACGGGAATAAGGCGGCCGATCTTTGCCCCATCAAAGGCCCCCTTTCAAATGTTGTTGGTCTGTTGCGATACAAATAGAACTCCTCATGACGGCCATAACTAAGGTTTTGAGACTTTGATACTCCTTATACTCCCCCCGTAGTAGAGGGTGATCAGTAGCAACGAATGGTATGCACATGAGATTGCGACATGCCCACCCTCTCATCGACTCCACAAAGCTCACAACCAATCTCAACTGCGAGCCCACCAAAGTTGAGTGAGCACAGGACAGAAAGCATCAACTATGTCTGACAAAATTTTCCCTGTCGGCCCTGACTGGCTAGGTCGTGGTGTTTATCTTGGCGTGCAGATCCCTACTCTGGAATGGAGATATCAACTTACCAAATCGGCTAGAGCCTAGAGCTCCCCTGCTAGAGCCTAGAGCTCCCCTGCGAGAGCCTTTTTCATCGTTGTGAACAATAACACTACATTGCTTCCAAGGCTTCCATGATGAAGAGTAGCCAGCCCTTGTTTACATTGTCCATATTGTCACATTCGCTAAAGCCTCACTCTCACAAAAACTATAGTGCTGGTCGCGCTATAGGTCTATTCTACAAACTCTCCCTGATCCCAGGAGTTGACTGGAATTCAATGACGTACACTAAGGCATCCAAATCGTCAACCACCCACCCACCTGGAAAGGTGCAACGTAAGAACAGACGCATAGTCATGAATGCCTTCACCCAGATGATGTCGTGTGGCCTTACCTCTGGAGTCTAGGCTACCAGCGGAATTTCGACTCTGCCGAGCGCAATCAGCGGTAGTTCCGAGTTTCTTGTCTTGGCGTTTACAACTTTTATAGATTACAACGCCTTGGCTCCCGCGGTGATTTTGAACGTGCTTTTACAAAGCAATCATCGTGGAAGGGCTGGTAGTCTTCCATAACCTCAAAGTGTGACGGAAACGTCAGCGTGTCTACAAATCAGTTTCGTGCTGCGTGAGATTTGAACTATGGCCATCTGTCAGTTTACCCGGTGAAATGGACATCTTGTGAGACTCGGCGGTTTGTGTTGGGAGATACCTCTCCGTCTAAGCCTCGCCCCGCCAAATGACGCATAGTATCACTATCACAGAGTCCTTAGGGGCGATTGTGAAAAGACGTTGGGAAACAGAGTTATTGTGAAGTCGTCCTTGCAGATCACAATGATACAGGAAAGGTAGTTAACGTCACATTTCAAGGAGCTCATGACCAGTTTGAAAATTCACAAAGCTTGTTTGATTTTGCATCGACCGTGGAGAGAAAGAGCACGGTGAAGGGTGGCATGTCTGAAGTCTTGATCGCTGTGATGACCAATGACAACATCTATGGCTCCATGTTGAGGCAATAGATGGCAAGCAGTGTGTGGATCGATTCACCTAGTGTCCTTAATATGGCTACTATAATATTGCCAAAAATGAACGACGCCCCCTTAGGTACCGAGGTATTTAGGCCAAATTCATTGCAATGCCAGGAACGAGCTGTGTAATAGATAACCTTTGGTGGAATCCTCTTGGCGATGAGGTGCGTAACCTTCAACATTGGGTGGTGGATGTTCTGTGCCGTCAACCGGATCCTCAGGAGTATATCTTGCATGGGAAAGGTCTCCCCTGCGTCTCGTAAACCGTCGAGGGTCCCAAGCCGTGCTCTGATTCGGCATATCCCCTTCTTGAGATCACATTCCTCCTGTTTTTGGCTACGAGCATCTTGTCGTTGGGGCTTGTTGAACAAGTGGTATCCGTTGCTGTCTTGACCAATTAAGCCGCGGTATTGGCAGATGACGTGAGGCTCTACGGTCAATTAGGCAAGGTAGTTTCCGGATACAAAGTCTAAGGTACGCGGCGCTACGATATGTCAAGGAGTAAGTTGTTTGGCTACTTCACATCAAGTGGGACTGGCCTGCATGAGGTTGCCGTATGGGAACTAGATGGTTGATCTGCCGGCGATACTGTTGGGCCTTGGCATCAAGGCGTCGTGCGTGAAGTTATCTCTTAAGTTGTGACAGTCAAAGAGTAAATTAGACTCAGCAAGGCCAGCTCAGCTGAGCAGTATACGCAGGCCACCGTATATGGCGGCTGGTGGCTGCCGTTAGAGTCTGGGCTCTGCTGCTTTGTGGGCGATCTCGGCCCAAACCAGAACTAGCCGCTTTCTACCCGTCATCACTTCCCATCGCTCAGAGTCTGCTTTGTCGAGTTGTTCTGAGAAACTCTCAATATCCCTTCCCGCATACCATTTGCGTGCCGGTCCCCGGCTTATGGATGCTACCTTGGTCGCCCGATTGGACAAACAAACGCGGCATAGTCGGCACAGACCGAATTGCCTCTCCGCCAGGCGCCCGCTCCCGCGCCCACCATCGTGATTCATTCTTTGATGAGGGTGCCCAAGCGGCGCTATTTGCCATATTGAGGCGTTCGGAAAGATAGCTTCCGGATGCAGGGTCTATGATGGATGCACTGGCAGCTGGGTCTGATGAGATTCCTCTCAGAGTTGAAGATGACTTAGTTGCTTCGGCCAAAGAAAAGATATACCGCGATGTTGATTTTGTGACGTCTGCTCACTGGCATTCACCACAGAAAATGGACTTAGCTTTCGATGGGCCACTCCGTGCCGAACCCACGGGTAGCTCAACAGAAAGACTACTACGTCCATGAAGAATCCGAAAGCCGCTTGATGTTGTCGAATTCAGGGCGGCGTAACGGGGACCTCTTATTTTTCAAGCAATGGATTGAGCCTGCTGTCCTGGGTTACAGGTATAACGCTTGGATGAATGGTTTCCAGACGCTCTTTGTGCGACTGAAATTCCACCTGAACAACGCGGCTTTTCAGTCTCGATATGGCTGAACCGTATCGGCCAAACAACAAAGCTTCCCTTCCCTTCACTTCGACTGCATCATTAAGCGGATGACTGCTCGTCACGCTTGGGGCCAGAGGTCCAAGGTAAGGTACTTCAGCTCCTCGCCTCCTCACACCAACCTTCCCAGGAGCAGAGACAACAGGGTCACAGCCAAGGTCCAGACCCAGACAAGAAGCTGTCGATGCGTATCTATTAACAATGGGCAGAAAGAGAGAGTTTTGCCAAAAAGGCTCGAGACTCGTGAAAATGAGAGACTGAGATCTCGACTCCCGAAGATGAGATCAAAACAATCCATCCGTCATGTGATCACTTCTCGATTAGGATCCCGATCCAAAATGGGAAAACTCTTCCGGTGCCATAGAACCCAATGTTGGCGGGGACTCGGGCACCGAAAACATGAAGGTTTCACCTCCTCCAACGCCTCCTTCATCACCAACTTTGGCTTTAGCTCCAGACACAAAATCCAAAGATCCGCCAAGACCCCTGTAAACCCAAAACAGGCAACCTTATCACGGGTGGCAAAGTAACTAGGAGCCATTTGGACGTTGAGCTGATGTCGCTGATGAGGCTGACATGTCGGATGCGAATCACCGCTCAAAACCCGGAAAATGGCACTGGGTTTGGTGCATTTGGGCCTGGCGGGCAGTCAATCGCGCGATCCGCCGGATAAACAGTCGCATTTTTACAGAATTTAATACGAGTGGTTATTACTCCTCTAACGAGCAAGCTGACATTGCTATTCTAATAATCAAAATCACCTCGTCGCCGTTCCGGGGCGCTTCGTTTACAGTTGTAGACCTGCAGCAATGGCAGAAATTGACAATGCTCCTGTGAGAATCAAAGTGACTCATATCCGCGTCTCTGCGAAACGTAGAAGGATGATGCTGATAAGTTCCCATATCCCCCATACTCGGCAAGAAGCTCTTCTGAGATGTTCGATGAATAACAGTCGTTGCCGCCAAGTACGCTTTTCTCTTGGGAGCAGATATTCGGCGATTTACTTATGAATAGAAACGAGTTGATAACCTGTGGCCGTCTCCATAAGCAGGTCCAAGCCTCCAAAGAAGTGTGTTATCAATTGACTAGACTATATATCATTATTTTGTAATTCAAACGCATCTAGGAAACAGGGCGTGTGCAATGGTGTGAGACCGAATCCAAAGACCTCATATGCACGTTACGTCAACTGTGGGTTCCAATGGCCGATTATGGCATCCTTGGCACGGAGGCAAGCGAGGGCGCGGATTTCTGACGTCTCTCCATCATCACAGCATAGACTACAACATACCAATCCGAAGTTATTGCTCTTTCTACTGCTCACGAGGGCCAAGCCAGGATGGCAAACACCGAAAAGTACTCCCTGATCAGCGACAGTGCCGAGGGTGCTCCACTAAGTTGGTTTGACGAGCAGCTACGCCGCTACAAGTCCAAGAGCGACACGCTGAGAGACTATGTTGCCAAAGAGGTGAAAGTTCTGAAAGCCTTCCACGACGGCGAAATCGGGACCGAAGAAGCTGCATACGCAATCACGAGGCCAATCTCAACAACGCCAGTGCCACGTTTAGGGGCTGATTCGGATGACATCATTCCCCTCACTCAACTATGGAGGTTATACAAAGACGCTCTAGTGGAATGGCCGTCTCACCGCACCGCAGACCTGATCCAGCTTGGTGTCGCCATATCTGAGGTGCCTGACAACATACACAATGGAGAGACACTAGTTGATGAAGATTCTGAGGAGGACAGGCCCTTGACTTGGATGGGTCTCCCCTACTTCCACATGATCTGGGTCGATGCACACTGGATGTTACCGCAGAATATTGTGGAGGATATGTTGAAGACGGGTCTAGATGCCGCCGCCCAGCGTCGTGTTCGAATTGTTTACGCCAAGCAGCAGGATGTCGAGGCTCGGCTTGTTGATGTGGGAATATTCGATTGGAGGCGGGCCTGCAAGGCTGTCATCTACGTCCTAGAGCGTGAACCAACGGTCGATAAGGACCGGCAACAGGCAGCAGGTATCGAAGAAGAAGCACTGGAGCAACAGGACTTTGAGATCGCGGCCGCGAGTCGTTGGATCAAACATGTTGGTGAGAAGCTCTACTCCAGCCTCGCGCGGAATGAGCCTCGGGATGTGCCTTATAACTGGGGGCCACCGGAGAACTACAAGGAGCGTCACTTCCGTCAGCCCCTTGACCGGTGGGACTTTTGGATGGATCGTCTTTGCACGGTGGCTAGAGATACTCCCGATGCCTATACTCGAGGCGAAGCAAAGTCCACGATAGAGGAGATGCAAAGGATCAGCACCTCATCCAGGAGTATCTAGGTTAGCAAAAGGCCAAAGATGGATAGCTTACTGATACATAGTTGTCTAGGGGCATTTCCTACTCGAGAAAGAGAAGCCAATACTGATCTACTCGACCAGAAATATGCGTATGCGAATAAAGACGGCGGGCGGTTCTTGTGTTTTAACTTCTCAGTGAGGCGTCGAGGCACGACTTGACTCTCCAAAGCGAGGATATCCAGATCGATGATTCGGATTTTACAACCTTAGATCAATTTAGAGCTGACAGGTATTAATACTTTTCTCCATTGATACCAATTCGAATTACTCTCGTCCTCAGTCTTTGATTTATCGATGCTTGTAAATCTGTAAATTCCCACTGTCCACGACATAAGCCTCACCGCCAGTCAAGCAAGTTCGATCGGTCAAATAAATCAGATATATATGATGTGTTCTTGAATCATCGAGTCGAGCGGAAGATACTTAGCAGATTATACACGGGCAGCAATGGTAGGTAACATAGACCCCGATAGCGCAGCATCTACAGAAACTCCCAGCCCGTGCCATGGACACCGCCCTCAGTCGAACAAACCGGACGGCAACTCGCAGAGGCCTCGATAGATTAATTCAGGAGCCTTTAGTAGCATCAATGTAAGGGAGAACGAACCCCCTCCGTTGTAAGATTGCCTCCGTCGCGAGTCGCGGCATTTTGTCACTTGCGATGTCTCAGTTTCCAAGCCCAAACATCATCGCTGCCCTCAAGTGTAGCCGCCAGACCATTGAGAGTTGTAGCAAGAAGCCGAAATGTTTCGAAATTAGCACCAGGAGCAAACAGCTGTCAGCTCGCGCAGTGCAGAGTTGCGTCATGTCTTGCCCGTGATGTGTTGGGTCGCAACGTGACAGACTTGACAGAGCCCGACAATGAAGACAACCACAAGGCTGACATGTTCGAAAAGCCAGGTTTCCTCGCAAATATTCGATTCGCAACTTCGACATGTCCGAATAAATCTGGGTACGAGATATGTCGGAGTCGCGGCGGAGTCCAAGTTCTAGCCCGCTGCGCACGTGCGTCTTCCCCGCATGAGACTTCCAGCTGCCATCCCGGCTCATCCGCTCCCGACAACTTCAACTACGTCCAAGGCACGAGACATGGGAGGCACAACGCGCGGGAGTCTTGACTTGTTGGTCCAAAGTAGTGAAGGTTGTTTTTCATCATCAGGTCTCATCTATCTTTGCTCTATCGTCTAGCCCATCCTCCTTGAGGCGTCTGTGCATTATTTTCAGCCACCTCCGCTTCGCTCCATATATCTACCAAACCCAGGCAACGCAACGACATGATGAGGACCTGCGTACGTTTGCATTGGTCGCATTCCCAGAAAATCAAATACGACTCCCATGACCAAACTTGGAACATTCAACGCTGACAAGCAAAAAATTTAGACACCCCGTAAGCGAACTGATTCGATATTGGCCTTCTTTTAAGCGACGGGCTTGATGGTAGCGGGCTTGGTGCCCAGACCGTTGCGGTTGCGGAAGAAGAGAATACCCTTGCCGGCACCCTCAGCCTCAGCGCTGGGCTCGACCCACTGGCACATGCGAGCGCTGTTGTACAGAGCACGGATGAAGCCACGAGGACCGTCCTCAACGTCGGCGCGGTAGTGCTTGCCCATGATAGGCTTGATAGCCTCGGTAGCCTCGTCAGCGTTGTAGAAGGGGATGCTGCTGATGTAGTGGTGGAGGACGTGAGTCTCGATGATTCCGTGGAGAAGGTGTCGGCCGATGAAGCCCATCTCGCGATCGATGGTGGCAGCGGCTCCGCGAACAAAGTTCCACTCGTCGTTGGTGTAGTGAGGCAGGGTAGGGTCGGTGTGCTGGAGGAAAGTGATGGCAACTGGGAAAAAGGTCAGTACTTGTCTTGTCAATCGAGAAAAGTTGAGGTAAGCTTACCGAGCCAGTGGTTGACCCAGAGGTAGGGGAGGAAGTACCAGACGGCCATGTTGTTGAGACCGAACTTCTGGCAGAGGAAGTAGAGAGCAGTGGCAGTCAGACCGATACCGATGTCGCTCAGGACGATGAGCTTGGCATCCCGGGCCTCGTACAGGGGGCTGCGAGGGTCAAAGTGGTTGACACCGCCGCCCAGGCCGTTCTGCTTGCCCTTGCCGCGGCCCTCACGCTGGCGCTCATGGTAGTTGTGGCCAGTGACGTTGGTCAAGAGGTAGTTGGGCCAGCCAACGAGCTGCTGCATGACCAGCATGAGGAGGGTGAAGGCAGGAGTCTCCTCGGTGAGCTCGGCGAGCTCGTGGGCCATCTTGCCGAGGCGGGTGGCCTGCTGCTCGCGGGTTCGGGGGACAAAGACCATGTCGCGCTCCATGTTGCCGGTGGCCTTGTGGTGCTTCCGGTGGGAGATCTGCCAGCTGAAGTAGGGCACGAGGAGGGAAGAGTGGAGGACCCAGCCGGTGATGTCGTTGACGAGGCGGGAGTCGGAGAAGGCGCCGTGGCCGCACTCGTGGGCAATGACCCAGAGACCAGTGCCGAAGAGGCCCTGGAGAACGGTGTAGACGGCCCACAGGCCAGCGCGGACCGGGGTGGAGGGGATGTACTCGGGGGTCACGAAGTTGTACCAGATGGTGAAGGTGGTGGCGAGGCAGACCATGTCCCGGAGGATGTAGGCGTAGCCCTTGAGGGCGGAACGCTCAAAGCAGTGCTTGGGGATGGCATTGTGGATGTCCTTGATGGTGAAGTCGGGGGGTGTGAACTCATTGCCGTAGGTGTCGATCAGACGGCCATAGCTGGCCTTGGGCTTTGCGATGTCGACCTCGGACAGCGACGAGAGGGAGGTGGAAGAAGCCGAGGCCCGGGGAGAGTCCGAAGGAGAGACGGCGGCCGAGGACTCTGAGTCGGTGACAGTGTTGGAGGTGATGGTGCGTCGGAGAGCAGGGTTCTGCGTAGGCAGAGCCGAAGTCGCGGCGGAAGCCATGGTGAGAGAGAGGGAGGGGGAGTGAAATGGCCGACAAAGACAAGAGAGTCAATTGTTCGAGAGGCCGAAAGACACGAAGTCGAAGAGAGAAAAGAGATGGGCGTGAAGAAGAGGTAGAAAGTTTGGGACGGGCTTAGGGGGGTTGAAGTTTTAAGTGTTATGCGATTCCGCTCGGCAAACGTTTTGTTGGGGGTGCCGTGGAGCCCACTGAAAACGACCCAAGCAGCCGCGGGAGAGCGGACAAGCAGCAGCACCAAGCACGAGCAGCACAGCAGGCGATAGATAAGGTGGGACGATAGCTTATTCCGCCTCCTTTGCCTATGGCGAAAAGATCGACAACAGGTAAGACAAGCAAGAGATGCACCCAATTTGCAGAATTCCTGCTGTAGACACGCGAAAGCAAGAGGTGAGCAAAGGGTGAGAGCACCGCATACTAGCTGAACTCAAATTCCTTTTTTTTTTTCCTTTTTTCTTCTTCGTCTTTAACACCAGCTCATTTATAGCATAGGAACCTGATTCCTCTCTGTTCTCTAAGGTATGTATCTACCATGGTAAGCTTACCTATGGAGTGGTTTGCCAAAACTGCAGCGGCCGGTACGAGACGCACAGCTCGATTCGCGACCAAAGCGGAACAAAATGATACCCCAGGAAAAGCCGCTAGAAAACGGGTCGTGCTTCTTTGGGCCCCCTGACTGTGGCGATGGGCTTTGCCGGTAAGAGGCCCCAGCCAGTGATGGAAGGGGGAGCTAGAGACGGGGCCGCCGGGGCGGGATAGTTGTTCCACAGCAGGGGGAGCTTTCACAAGCTTGTCTCGTCGATGTGTCTTTTGCGGGTTATGGGGCTGGCTGAAAAGTCATGACCACCTCAAGCGTGCACTGACTGGCACGAGCGGCGGTACGCAGTCCAAGGTAAGCTTTTTGGCTGTCTGTTGGACTGGGCCATCAGATAAGATTTGCCCTTCAGTTGGCACTTATCGCTCTCTCTCTGTCCGTCTCATCAAAGAGGTTTTTGCTGTCGTTGATTTTGCAACTCAACGTCGCATCGTAATGCAATGCCGAAACCCGGCCCTGGTCCTAGCTCCGGCCGGCGGGACTTGAGCACCCGCATGGCACGATACTCAAAGACAACGTCGGCAGAAGCTGCAGCAAGTGTGCACACGCGCGCTGTCTTTTCTGCCTGCAACTGATATGCACGATTCTAGTCCAGCATCCAGATCCCCCTCACCGCCTGGTGGATCTGGCTGTGGCCACGGGAGAACACCGACAGGTAACGGCGGGCCGACGGCGACGTCTCAGATTGGCTCCCTGTGGTCAAACCAGCCTCTTTGAGCATTTCGCCCCCCAAACCCCCCTTTGGTTCGGGGGGTTTCCAGTTGGAAACTTGGGTGCTGCGGGCCAAGTGGCTCCGCGCTGGCTTAGGGCTGGGAGATCATCGACATGTGAACCAAAACCTGTCAAGCGACGACCACGGAGGGGGCCGGGAGACGTCGACCACGAGAAGTGTGGCCAAGGAGGGGAGGGGCACGCTTGGCGGTCTAAGCCCAGAGCAAGCCCCCCGGCGCCTTTCCCTGTCTCTTGTTTTGTTGACGATGCGAATTGGGCACGAATCGATTGGTTCGAGCCGAGAGATTGATCCGGGGGGGGAAGAGCTCAGACGAGAGACCAGGGACGGGACATGATTGATGAACCTGGTGAAGGGCAAAGGTAAGCAAGCAACCCCAGCTTCAATGTGGAGCATGATAGTCAAGGTACAAAGTGAAGATATCCGTGCTTGCTCTCATTATTTCGGAACACTCAAAGGATCACTGTCGATGACCGTCTGAACTAGAGTGTGACAGGGCAGAGCAGCTGGCGTTCATCCACATGTAAAAGTGTTGATCAGTGGATGACGAGCCGAGGCGACAGTCCGCAGTGTGCTAAGATAACCTTACTTTGGACTGAAGGGTCGATTCGGACATGTACTTGTACACGCCACCCGTGACAGGTTCTGCCCAGCGTTGTTGTACAGCTTCATCGCACATGTTCGTACGCTAACAAAGTCTTGATTTCTTCCCACAAACTGGGGGCATGATGAATGACAGTTGAAACTTGCTGATGGAGGTGATGCAGGAGGGGGAAAGCAAAAGCCACCACTGACGGGCCGAGGCCGCATTTCCCAATCGTTGTCGTCGCAGTTGATCACAGAGTGGCGGCAGCTTCAACCTCCTGCCCCGACTTACAAGTCAGGGGTGGTAATCGATTCACAGCTTCACAGTCCAGCTCAAAGGCTTCGTGAATTTCCGGATCCAAGTGGGGGAAAACGGCCAAGCCGAATACGCCCGTCCCATTCGCCTTAGATCGGCCATGGAGGAAAAAAAAAACATGCATTTGCAGGGCCAGAAATCGGCATTTGGTACTGTAGCTTCCCTCCTTGATTCGACCTTTTTTTTTTTTTTTTTTCTGTTGTTGTCTCTTTCACTCAT
>JADBHU010000946.1:0-18080 GCA_017140155.1 Fusarium devonianum
TTTTCTTAGGTTTTTAAAAAAAGCCCTATATAGGAAAATAGCTAATTATATAGTATAAATAGACTTTTTAAAAACTAGCTTACTAAGAATTACTTAAAAATATAAAATATATTAAATAGTAATTTAAGCTATTTATTAAGTTTAACTTTAAGCTTTTAGCTATATAGGATTTAATCTAGATTTTTAAGAATTTATAAAGAGCTTTTAAAATAAGGTAAGGATATAGGTTAAGGGATTTTTGGCACACTTGCTTGACTGGCTCACTTGCTTATTAAGTACGTTATAGATCTTTATAATTAATATCTCGTGGCTTTAGTTAACGACTCCTCAGACCAGTTCTATGAGGGGGCCTTCAGTGGGGACGCATCTAAGCCGACTCTAAGGCACGTGGACGAGGGCGCAAACCTGATAGAAGTGGCCTCCCCACGGATATAGCGAGATGCTTTACCCGGATTGCTCGTAATGGACGAGACTGCCAAAGCTGGTTGCCATCTTTGCCAGTTTCTTCGGCTGGCGCTCCTCAGAAGGAAAAACACTTTTCGAGGCCCAGTGGTGGTAGTGTGCGGGTACGTCTGGGGTCGACAAAGAGAGTACATATCAACTCGAGATGATGGTCTCGTTCAATGGAGGTGTGAGGTTTACCGCAGAGGACCCGCGGATACCTGTCTCTTCAGCATTGACTTCAATGTCGAAACAAGCATCAGTAGGTTCAACGGGGACGCAAATGTCTGCTTCACATAAACGACACTGACCGTTTCTAGACGAGATAACTATGTGGCTAAGGATGGACCAGAAAAGGGCTCCTCATCCTTTGGACTCGGATAATGTTGAGTGGATGAAGTCAGAGCTATGGAGATGCGAGCACGAATGTAGCCACATGCAAGCGTGCCCTGGTTTCCTGCCGACCAGGATGATCGACATTGGGGATAACGAGGAGGAAACATCGAGAGTAGTCATCGCTGCAGATTTGCTCAAAGCATGCAACACAGGAAAACCCCATGGCATCAAGTACGCCACTTTGAGCTACTGTTGGGGCTCAAAGGCGGATGCCGCAAAGCAAGTTAAGCCAACGAAGGCCAACATATCTCAGAATTGCAAGGGCATACCTTTGAGTGATATGGCTCCAGTGGTAAGAGATGCCATCATTGTCTGTAGGGCGATAAACATTCGGTATATCTGGGTGGACGCCCTATGCATTCTTCAAGACAAATCTGAAGACTGGGATAAAGAGAGTCAGATGATGGGCCACATATGTTGTTCGTCTGCGCTTACAATCTGCCCACTCAGCTCCAAGTCCTGCCTTCAAGGTTTTCTCGGACCACGAACTGGGGGACTGTATATTGACTTCCAATCCCGTCGACATGAAAAGATTTGCGGGACCTATACCCTTTTCGAGATGCCAGACACTCCTCACCTGGCACCCTCTATATTGGAGTCCGCCAAGGTCTTGGACTCGCGTCAGTCGTCGTGTTCTGTTCGAGGCTGGACATTTCAAGAAGAGATCTTGTCGCTTCGACCACTCTACTTTGGGTTGTCGATGTGCCATTTTTCGTGTGTAAACGACAGTATATCATAGAATGGATTCCTGACCAAGGATTCTGATACTGGATGCGCTCGCTATTTCATGGACTTGACTCCTCAGTCTGTCGATCTGAGTCCAATCAGAACAAGGTTGAGGCCGTATGTCGAATGGGGACATATGCGACTCATACAGCAAAGACGATGGACCTACAGGGAGGACCTCTTGCCGGTAATATCAGGTCTCGCCAAAGCATGTGCAGCTATCAGAAAGGACACTTACCTGGCAGGTCTGTGGAAGAATGATATGCATGTTAGTCTTACCTGGGAGATTCTGAAATCACAGTTGGGAGACTTGGACCAAACCTTGTGTCGAATCAAGAACCAGAGCCCTTATATCGCCCCTTCTTGGAGTTGGGCAGCACAGAATAAGTCTTTTGAGGAATTGGTAGAACGGGAGTACTGCGTCGATAGAGAGCAGAATGGGACAAGCCTAACACCTGAGCCGCCAGTTCGTCACTTCTCTGAAGTTACGACTCTACCTTGCCATGTCCAGCCGGAGTTCACTTTTAATCAATGACAGATGGGGCTCTGGGGAGAGAATCCTTACGGGCGACCGAGAGACGCCCACGTCGAGATTTCTGCCAAGGTTCGCGAGTTTCCGTCCGATGTAGCGATGGAGCCCTCAAACGAAGAATACCAACGATCGCATTTTGGGTACTTTGGCAACAGCTTGGGAACATGCCAGTTTTACTCGGCCGCAAAAACTAGCAGAGTTCAGGAAACAGGGAGATTGCGGCTGCTGTTGGTGTCGAGTTGTTGCGCTGCCACGAGCAACTGGGGGCGACTGAGATGGATGGCAAATCCGAAGGAAGATCACACAAGGCTTTGGCATCAGTTTGTGGATAAAAGCCCACTGTGCAAAGCCCCCGGTGAAGATTACGTGGATAGCGAAGATTGCAGGTGCTGTAAGGAGGAGCGGCTGGCGAAGAATGCATGGAGCATTGTTGTCCATCCGGCTGAGGATGCTGGCGCATACTATCGAGTTGGTGTGTTTATCCTATTTGCGTATAGTGGGGGGACGGACTTGTTTCGTAGCATCAAGAGTCAACATATCAAGCTACTCTGATAATAGCATCAAAACTGAACTGCCAGTAACCAACCCGGAGATGGATCCGGTCTAGGCACCGCGTCTGGTACTGCATCTATCTTAACTACTTGAGCATTCAGTCCAGGGATCCTCTACTCAAAATGTCAAGTTGGCCCAACTCGAGGACAAACAATCAACACTGACTTTAGGATCCGCCCAGCCTCTAACCTCAACACCACTGTCGTTGACGAAACGGGCTCGTCACAGCTAGGCCGGGCGTTTACCTGCGCTGCGAAAGCCGTCTTTTTGGAGATACTACCTACTTAGCACGGTGTCTCATACAAAACGCGACTGTTGGACAAGAGTTACTGCTTCGAACAAACCAGTGTTAATGGTTAGTTGCATTATGTCTTTTGCTTCATGTACCTTTCGGACTTCTCTCCGTCATGAAAACTATCATCGCAAGCCTCTCTAGTCGTGAACCTAACACATGCGTACGAGCACCTGCTTGGCCAACTTCTTTGACAACTGTATTGCCGCCAAAAGCGTGACTCAGAGAATATGCCGTATTCTCTTTATTCCCAGGCTTCGGATGGAATTCCTAGATAATAGACATGTCCGAAGCCTTCTCATCATCTGACATAATCTGGTGCTTGCCTTCGGTGCCATAATCTAAATGACCAGTAATGAAACTGTGAGACATCCATGTATACAGAAGTGGGTTTCTATGAGAAATGGGACTCTACGGCAAGTCAGAGATACGGCATACATAAGTGACGCCTACTGATTATAAGCATTTCCAATGACCGATAAATACGCCGATGCAGGGAATGATGTCAACCCTGTGTCTTGGATCTTATGAAGCTGGAAACTTAGGCCTAGACTAGGATGTATTTGAATTGATGACAAAACGACGATACTAAAACGTCATATATTATTATTGGAATGGTCGCTCCAAGGTTGATTGGTTCGAAACCCCTGTTCTTTGGATTACCGAAGAAGCATAAGGAGGCCAAACAATGATTTAGCGAAATGTACCGCTGGCAGGGGCTTGATTATCGCAAAACCTGGGTACCAGGCATTCTCCAGACAAACCAATGTACACTTTTAGAGTTTCGCAAACGTCATGTTACCACCTCCTCAGATCCTGATTTTGGCTTTGAGAAGGGCCAAGGCTTTCGAGTTGTTTTGGTTAATCAGCAACGAGATCAACTCGTTACTCAACACAATCGCCTCCAGCTCCCCAGCAGTGCCACCTTCTCCTGGCCTGCTTCGTGTTGCTTTTTTTGCTTTGGCGTAGTACTCGAGCGCTAGGTAGTTGATACCTAAAAGCTGGTAGAGGCGACCTATGTTGTAGTATGCTTCCGCTTTGGTGAATGAGCTGTTTTCGTCCTGGCTCGACGAGCCAAGCTCAGCATAGCGTGACAGGAAAGCTTGGCCTTGCAGCAACAGGTATTGACGGTTTGTGGATTGACGTTTGAGTCCATAGTGGACATATGCCAGCCCTAAGCTCAAGTTGACCATTGAGTTATCGGGGTCTAGAGCGCGGGACCGAAGAAAGTAGCCTTGGACGACATGAGCTAGTGTTTTAGTAGTTTCAAGAATGTGTGTACATACCAAGAGCATACGTGTAACTTGTCGAGGTAAACAGAATGTGACCATAAAGCATGAGAACGCATGCATCTAGGGCCGGCTCGGCTTCTCCATCTGAAGCGGGCTTTGAGTTATTCTCCGTATAGGCGTCGTCCATTGCTTTAATCTGGCGGAGGAGGTATTTCTGCGCTGGCCCCGATGTATACCAAGAGACGGGGGACTGACAAAGGTTTGAGAGTAGCGCGAACATTCGATAAGAATCAGACATTGCCCCCTCTCTCATCAGTTGACGGGCCGTGGCTACACACTTCTCCTCGTCGCTCGTATAGATAGCGCACACTGTTCTGGTCAGCAGGGGACATTTGTGCAGGTATCCCTACTTACCGCTCCACGCCACATAAATAATGAAGCCGTGCTCAGGTGCCTGGAAAGCTGTAGAGTCCCGAGCCGCCTCGCAGACCTGATACGCTTCATCACGTCGATGGGCAATAGCCAGTCCAATTGCGTAATCGAGGAAGAGATCGAGCCAGTTGTTGAAAGAAATCCCTTGATGAGCATCGAGCTCTGATGACCTGAGTTCTCGGCCCTCGTGTCCAGGATGGGGAGCAAGAGCTGCGGACATACAGTTTAGTATTGCTTCCAAAACACATGCAATGTGCATGAACTTACTGCGCGCCAGCCTCTCGTACATTTGCGAGAGCTCGGTTTGTGGCTTGTCCGCCTCGTCCTGTTGTAACGGGTTCTTAGGGCCTAGGAAATGGAGATACTTATCCCAAGTATAGAACTTTTTGAGTGATCGGAAGTCATCTACAAGCTCCTTTGAAGATGCCATCCAGACTGGAACAAGATCCTCTCGGCCTTCTCTGATCTGCTTTCTTAGTTCTCGTACAACCTCATACTGCTCAGTCAGCTTCACAGCGCGAGCCTGCTCTTCTTGACGGCGCTTGTCGGCGCCTGCAAGTCGTTTTGGTCGATACCGACGCGGAATAAGCCGTTTGCCAGACGCGTCAGTACTTCGCTGAACGGCTCCTGTACGACGGGGAACACGGCGATTAGCCTGCGCGGGCACAACTCGTGCATCACGATCATTATCAAGCGTTTGATCCCGCGCCTCACGGAGAGCCAGCGCCTCCGCTGCCAAAATCAGAGCCTCCTCGTCTTCTCTGGCCTTCTCATACATATTCGCCAGCTCGATGCGGGCATCGATATTATCTTCATCAGCATCGATGGCAGCAAGAAAATATTCCTCAGCTGTTGCATTGTCTCCCATTGCAGAATGGCATCGTCCCAATTGTAGCAAGACGGTCGCATCTGCGTCGCCAGGTAGGTCTCGAAGAATATGGTAATACGAAATGGCCATGGGTGTTTGACCTCGGTGGGCCAATTCCTCGGCGAGATCGAAGGCAAGGAAAGGAAAGTCGCCAGCAAATTCCTTTGTATGATCCGATGCAGGATCAAACCACCACAGATGCGTCTTGCACAAGAAATTAGTATGGTTCTCTCTCTGTGGCGGTACTGTCCAGTCTGCTTACCATAGCCTCGCCCTCATCGCCGAGACGGAACCTATAAATCGCCAGGCGAGCTCGGAGATCCCAAGGAAAGGAGTGTCCGTAAAGTTCTGGATTTGAAGCTCCAGCAGTAAACTCTGGAACCAGCGATCGTCTTTCGTCGTCCCCATCCCATTCGCGATCATCCGACTGCCAAGCGTCCCAGTACGTTTCAGCGCCCCGACCTAGAAGCCATCTAGAGAGTGTTTTGGCTTGGTGAATAGCATCTTGGTAGCGGCCAGTAGATGCAAAAAGCTCCACGTAGATCCCAACATCGTGCCAAGGTGCTTCCATCATCTGCTGTGTAGGATTCACCATTTCATGGTCGAAGAATCGCTTGTATGCAGCAATAGCGCTTGGAACAGCTGTTTCGGCTTGTTTGATATCAACACATGCCTCGGCGAGCTTTCTAACAATTTCAAGATCGTATGGGCGGTGTTTCAGGACGATCTTGTAATCGGAGATTGCAGCAGCAAGATGGCCTTGCCTGTGACAAACCAGTCCTTTTCCAAGTCGAGCGTCGAGGTTTGTGTGGTCGGTCCGTAAAGCAGCAGAGTAGCAGAGTCTCGCCGTATTCAAGTTTCCAGTCTCATCTTCTCCAATCGTATCTAGCGCAAAGGATGCGCACTGGAGCCATCCGCCAACATCCTTAGGGCGCAGGTGGGCGGCATAGACCATTGCCGACAGTGCTTTGCTTAGATCACCTTGTTCTCGAAAGATAGAGCCCAACGTTGTCCAAGCTTGATGAGTCTCTGCGTTAATTCTGATGACCTCGAAAACAAGATCCATGGCTCGATCGTAATCGCCACTAAGGAAGGCTTGGTTCACCTTGGATAAACGCGCCGTGATGTCTCCCCTAGGCTTTGCCGCTTTTCGAGGCCCGCGGGCTCCTCGTCCACGGGAACCTCCGCGGCTCGCAGATGATGGAACTACTTCATCTCGCTGAGCTGCCAGGAAATTCCGAACCGACTCGTCGAGTTTAGCAATGTCGCCCTCAAGTTCCTCCAGGTCGGAGTCTGCATCTGACGCATCTCCTTGCTCCCTACTCCCAGTCAGTAAAAATTAGAACGCTTGTTCCTGCGCAGAAACCAACCTTCCCAGAAGATCTTGATTGAAGGGTGTGGCCATTTCGAATCAAATGGTATGGCGTTTCATGAGCGTTGGGAAAGAAAACTCATCTCTTAAAGTTCACCATAAGTTGATGCCGGTGACAGAAATGCGTGGCTTGGATCTCACTGTGGCGTAGTTGTGGCTCGCAGGTTGGGCACGTGAGCCACTGTATGCGTAGGTACATCCTCAGTGCACGCAGTCTTGCCATATGGTAAAGACACTCAACATGAGAAAAAGATTGTGGCCATTAGATCTAGACATTCCTATCTACTACATGAACGCTCGTGGAAACTCATGGTTGTCGTAATACAGGTCTCGAGTAGTCCCAGAGCTGTCCACCTATTTGCGCGAGTATTTAGTTCGCTTATGGAGCAGTATATTCCACTAATTTCACAAAACACACAACGATTCAAAGAACATGACCGAAGCACATTGATTATTTGCAGGTCTCCGTATATGCATGCCTGGTTCCAGTGATTCTAGCCCAGTTTTCCGTCGGCTTTGGCTTCTGTAGCGCGAGTCAGCCCCCAATCATCACTGATGCCATATTTAGGAGTACTTACCCTTGACCTGCTCAAAGACCTTGAGCATCTTTCGACGCGCACCAAGAGCATTAACACCACGATCTTCCAAGGCCTTATCATCCAACTCAATAAGGTCTGTCCACTTCATGTCCTTCAGATTATCGGTGTATTTGTGAAGACGAAGGCTACGAAGCCAGCTCGGAATATCTTGTAAGAGAGTTGGATCAGTTGGGTCTTCCGGCGGTTTGGAGCTGCCTCGCCGACCACGAGGTGATCGTCCCCGAGCCATGTCGGAGTGGTCAGACAAGTATCCTTCATGACCGCCAACTCCGAGTCCGCCCATGTTGACAGATTGCATACCACCACTCATCAGCGGTGAGGATCCGTCATATGCACTAAGGAAACCGTTGTTCTGCGGTGAAGCGAACGAAGCCATATGTGGCAATCCAGACTGCATGGCAAGCCCAGGGGAGCTAGGCCTCGAGCGCTGGCCACCGAGGTTCATGTTCTGCTGCGCTTGGAGCGCCATCAACTGCTCACGGCTAAGCACCTGGCCGTGCTCGTTTATCATGACAACGTTGGCGCTTGGGATGTTGAAACCGGGCTGAGGACCGGCCGAAATTGAGCCCTGACCGTTTCCGGATGTGCCATCGTTAGATCTGGTACGACGGTATTTGCGAACATCGTCCAATGCGAACCGATTGTTGACCGTAGAGAGGGCTGCAAGCTTCATAGCGGTGGCATTGGCCACCATGTCCGCCTGGTTCCCACCCGTACTGGCTGTATTGAAGGTGCCAGTCATGGGAGTGTTGACCATGGATGCCCAATTGCCACTACCGGCATTATAAGGGGAAAGCAAGGGCAGGTCCGCGGGGTTCTTTTCGGGAGCGTTGAGTGTCGTGTTTTGAATCGTGTTGTTACTCGACAGCTGAGGACGCGGGGACCGAAGGCCGCCCGCCGGCGTAGGCTGTACAAATTGACCCATAGGCGGCTGGCCGGATGCGCCCTTGGGACCGGAGTGGTCTGCGTTGGGGCTGCTGTTCCAAGGCGAGGAAGAACTAGCGGGTCCAGCATCACGAGTGTCCTGAGGGGCGATGATAGACGGCGCAGCCATTGATGAACGGGGATCCAGAGCAGCACTGTTACGGTTCGACGACGGAGGGTTGCCAGTCTGCTGAGTAAACTTGGCTTTCTCAGTGGCGATGGCGGCAGCAGCATCAGGGAACATGGCGCTAATGGTAGAGGGATCGAGACCCGAATGTCGCTTATTCGATGGAGCAACCATCGAGTTCCGGTTCATCGAGTTACGGGCAGAGTCAACGTTGAGCTTGTTCATGGCATCGCTAAGTCGGTTAGACATGGGATCTGCAACCATGTCAGAAATCAATCAAGGAGCCGGTAACGTAGCAGTAGGCATACCTTTATCAAAGCTTGCAGGGGAGAGAACCCCTGACATAGGATGATTCTTGCCCATCTGCTGGAGGACCTGGATGAAGAAGCGAATTTGGACCTGTGTGGTCTGCTGCAACAGAGCGTACAAAGCAGCCGTGCGTTCCGCCTCACTCAGAACACGGAACCACTGCTCGATAGCGCTGAGCTCGTCCTTGAAGTCCTGATCCAAGGTCGCAGCAGCCATTTCTTCCAGCGTAGTTTCGTACTGGTCAATATCTGCGATCCACTGCTGCGCAATCTTGTCCTGCGAGTCCGACTCAGCGTTGCCTGGGCCCAGGTTTTGCTGAGCCTGCCCGTAAAAGTCGGATGAGGGCCTAATACGGCTGGACGCGGAAGGCCCAGAGAGGGCAGCCATGTCGGCTGATGCGCGGAGCGAATGCCCGGAGCCAACGGGCCTGGAGGTAGGAGGCCGCAGGGTCGAGGGAGCGTTGGCCTCGGGCGTGCTGTTTCTGTTTCCAATGATATGGTTCCCAGACATGTTGTGCATTATCGAGGTAAGGGAAGTTTGGTGAGAATCGTTTGCGGGGGAAAAAAAGCTGATGCGCGCTGAATGTGGATTTGACGGCGGCAAGCAAAGATGGTACAAGAATCGTCTGTCGACTCCTGCAGTGACCGGCTGACCTCAAAGGAGCTTGGACTTGAAGTAAGGGCAGCAAATTACTAGTATAGCATCTCAACCAGGTGAAGGACAGCGCTGCAGGTCAATTAGCAAAACACGGACAAAGGAACCACATGTGGTGGGAAGAGCCCATCTGGTACGACTTAAGAGTCGCCAAGCGGGCCGGGAGGAGTGGCAGAGGGGACTCGTACCAGTAAACGATACAGGAGGACAAAGAAGGGACGAAGTCTGCTTCCAGGCAGGCCACAGAGATCCTGATTAAATCCCGGCGCTGTAAAGTAACGGACCGGCGTCCTCTAGCGATAGTCTTGTCAAAGAACTGAGGGATGTCGGAGCAGAAGCTGTTCGTGTTCGACTCGACATGGTACTGAAGGCCTCAGCCCCTGTGATTACCTAAGGGGTCGCCCACCAAAATGACCCTGGAGCCATGGAAGTCCCCGCCAACAGGGGCATTGTTGCCTGAGGCTTTAGGGAAGGGCAACAGCCTTGTTCTGCAATCGAGACGGGGATTGAAACGAACGAACAATCGCGCTTGTCTCGACGAGCCTGAGCTCCGTTTACGGCAATACCTGACAACGGACACTGATGGCTCCAGACATCAAGAATACGTTTGTACTTGGGGTAATAATAAGAAGCACTCAACAACCATGAGAGCATGCGGCGATCGCGCGATACCCGGGGGTGAACGCCGTAGTCGTAGCATAATGCTCAATGGGATGCTCATTTAGCTATATTGGCATGGTATGGGCAAGTAATATTTGGTCACTCGCTTGAGCGGCATGAAGGGCACATGGATATATCGACAGCTGCACTTCACGGCGACAACACACCAGGTCGCATGGGCGCCTGGACCTTGAAGTCCAGAGAGATTGAAATCGTCTGAGGGGCCCCAGCGTGAAAACATAACACCATTGACTCAGGCTCATCACAACTCTGTACGTCGGTACATGTTTGCATCAACCACCTTTTCATCAGGCTAACCGCATGGTATTTCCTTCGTCCATTTGCGTAGGTTCTATCGTATGTGTGCCGTAACCGAGCAGTGAGCTTGCTCCCATATGACGCCTTCGTTTTCCATTGCCAATACCCTAAGCAGTCTCGCGCTTGCCCTCTGCCTTCTCCTTCTGCACAAGTTGTTAGCACTCTGGATCGCAGGGCATGGAAATCGCATCCGATCGTGGAAGGCGAGCATACCAGGGCCTTCATGGTGCCGTGAAGAGCATGTCGATGGTTTCGTCGGAACTTGGGGTCAGTGCCCTTGAGGGAGGGGTAACGAGAAGTCTTGGGCTTCTTGATACTGCGCTGGGGTTAGCGATGGATGCATCGTCAGATCGATTCGAGAATGGTGAAATGTACCCGTTCCGGTGCGCCTTGCGCGACTGGTTGTGCTGCGAGGAGTTCTTTGACTCTGCAAAATGTCAGCGATCGCATTTTGACGATAAATCGTACTCGAGGTGTGCACGTACTCGCCATTGCTGCTGATTGATTCCCTGTGTCGACGGAGACGGATCACGAAGTTGCAAAGTAGAAGGCGAATTTGTGTGCGCTTTCTAGACTCCAAGCCCTAGACGGAAGTGTTGTGGGTCCGCATGCTGACATAATGTAGATGGGGGCTCACAACGAGGCAGGGCATGCACGTGTTTCCTCCAACCCCCCAATTACTGGCGGAAAGGTCCAATCACAGCCGGAGCGCAGAAACGTACTTCCAAATGCATACCTATTCAACGCGTCGTGAGCGACGACAGACGTAATTGTCTTTGCAGCGTGAAAGACCTTGTTCTTATAGCTCCAGTCAATACGTTGTCGGTATCACGATATCTCACAGAAGGGAATGGTCCAGAAAGTGCCCATTCGCTCCATGAAAAGAACGGTTATTGCTCTTGTTGTTATGAAGCAAAATTTGAAAATACAGCCATTCGTTTCTATTCCCAAAAATCATTCTCCCAAACGCCGGTACCGATACGATCCATGAGTTGCTCTCAACTCTTTGTAGTCAAGGGCTTGACCGCGACGCTGTGGGCTGCTGCAGCTGTAGAGCTAGCAGCCAGTTCGGCCGTCTTGCTGAGCTTCTGAAGGCGGATAGACTTGATGTAACGAAGGAAAAGGATGAACAACAGTTCGACTCTGTGATCGGAAAGGTTAGCTCATGGAGAGATCTCCACGTTATGGTGTGGCTTACCTTTCTTTTGTTGTCATGAGGATACCTTGCACGAGAAGTCCCTTCAAGATCTGTGGGCCAATGCCCTTGAAGAGCCCCATCACACCCTCATGCTGGATGATAAACTTCATCACCTCGACAAAACTGCTGAACGGCTTGCCATTTCGAGCTGGAGGTGGCTTGGACTGCAGACCGACCTTGGCCACAATCAACGGCTGCGTAGCAATAGTCGCCAACGACTTGGATATAGCACCCAGAACTGCCGGAGAATTAGACGCAGATGCAACAAGGCTCACACTGCACACTTACGGAACGCTTCAGCAGGTTTCAAGCTGGTCTTGCCTGGAAACAATACATCCTTGAGTCGCTCGTAAGCGCCATAGGTAATGGCCGGGTTGACCACAAGCACAAGGCTGGCCTTCAAGCCGCGCCATAGACCCGAAACTCCATCTGGGCCTTCAACTACCTCACGCGCTGTCGCCAAAAGGCCTTTCCGATCACTCTTGAAGGCCGTCTGCTGGCGAGTCGTGACAACAGCAACCGGAATAGTAAAGACCTGGGCGACGGCTCCAGCGACAGCACCGAGAGCAAGCTCCACCAACGTAGAAGGATGCGAGTCCACGCTGCGCGACTTGAGGTACAAGGTCCTCACGACAGTATACCAGTAGAAGTAGGCAAAGTTGGTGGACGCGACACCAATCAACGAACCGCCCATGCCAGCATATAGACCCTTGATTCCATCGTCGGCGACTATGCGCGACATGGCGTCCCAGGTGGATTTATAGTGCTGCTCGTCGTCGGAAATGAGACCTTTTGTAGAATCGGGTCGGACCTGAACCTGGAGACGAGTCTTGACACTGGCCAGCAATCAGTACGCGGTGCAGTATGTTGGAGCTGCAGCAGATTCACTTACATGTCGAGCGGGTAGACCAGCGCGTTGGCGAGCACTGCGCCAGTCGCTCCGGCCACGGCGCGGCCCCAAGGGGAGATCTCAGGCTTAGACTGCGCAGCCATGACGAACTGTTGCTGCTTGAAAAGGGCTGTTGAGCGGGCGACAGGCGAACGTGTTTCTTCGTCTCAAGGAAGATACACAGCTGGCACCAGTGTCTGTCGCAAGGTCAGACTTGAACTGGGCGTCGACATCATCATCCAAAAGATAAGATGGTCCGGTCCCGAGGCCGAGGTTCAAAGGGTACCGGTCTCGGCAAGTAAATGGGGGCCCGACCCGCCCGTGATAGACCCACAATAGGAACCTCGGTTCACTGACACAATTTAGGGGGGTTTCGAACCCACGGACCACGGTTGCGGCATGGGAGCTGGCGGGTTAACTACCTACGCACGCATGACGTGTAATAATTATTTAGTCCAAGAGTCCAGTTGACCATGAGATGGACAAACATCTTGAGGCCAGCGAGCTCTTGCACCCTCCATCGTGCTCTGCTCTATGCTGCTCTTCGGGCCTCCAAAGCCGAAATTCTAGGATCGCGGCTAGGACATTTACTGGTACCCAAGTCAAGCCAGGAGGGATTTCAATTTCGTTCACCTAAAACTTGTTCCGGGAGCGGGAGGCCGCAGTCGCGTTATCCAATTGATATGCAGCTTGTAGGTTCATTACGAACGGTAGTACAGAGAAGTACGTGTTAGCATTGTATCCCGTTACCTTGTGTGCGCTCGCGAGCTGCTGTCTCTTTGTTACTCAAAGAGGAGCTCAAGTGGAGCCTACTTATGCTTCTATGAGCGAACCGACCCACCGCGGGGTTTCCACCTCCCAGCCTCAACGTGGTTCCGACTCGGGCGTTAGTCAAGGCTGCTTTGTGAGCAACGGCACGCTATGATTCAATAAAACGGCGATGGAGAGGAGAGCTCAGGTACGTCCATCAATAGTTTCCCTAGCCCTCTGAGGCATCGTTTCTGCCAGTGGATGTCGTTGATGTCTCTGGCAACGGCATTACCATGCGGCTAACGCGACCTACCAGGCTGCTGAGTCTCTCATAGCGACTTCGAGCGGCCAAGCGGCCCTCACGCATACAATTGCGGCCGTCGATCTCTATATGAAGGCCGCTGACGAGGCTCCAACCAAAAAGGATGCCACGCGCCTGCGACTGAAGTGCCGGCAGCTCATTACTCAGGCCGAGAGGCTCAAGGCTGCACTCGTCGCGGAACCAGCCAGTATTCTTGACCGAACCTCACGCCTTCACGGGAACCACTTCCCCCCGTGGTCTTCTGATCCCACTGAAAGCTTCCAGTTGTCCCCCGGGGAGGAACCCTACACGTAAGAGATCGTCTTCCCCAGGTTGAAGGTTTGCCCACGAGCACCGCTGATCCTTGCTTTGCAGCGACGATGCTTCCTTCACTCTGTCGCCCAGGCAAGCCGCTACCTTTGGCGGATGGAAGCGCCCCCGAGAGCTCTATGATCCTCCAGGGGCTGACGGCGAGGTCTTCATGGACTTTGAACGGGGCTGTGATCTCGTGCAGGACATGACCACCGATTGCTCTGTCGTGGCCAGCCTTTGCGCTGCCATGCGCATCCTGACGGGTCGAAACTCGGTGAGCATGGATAAACACTTGCCTAAACTTACAGCAGGCTTACTGGCTCCATCAGGTCCTTTCGTCTATCCTATATCCCTTCGATAAGGTAAAGGGTGTTCCTAGGTTCTCTGCCTCTGGCAAGTATGTCCTTCGGCTACACTTCAATGGCTGCTCCCGTCGCGTCATCATTGATGAACGACTCCCAGCTTCTACTACTGATCGTACTCTGTACGTTGTTGACCGACGCAATCCTCATTTGATTTGGCCTGCACTCCTGGAGAAAGCTTATCTCAAAGTACGAGGTGGCTATGACTTTCCAGGGAGTAACTCTGGCACAGACCTCTGGGTTTTGACCGGGTGGATTCCAGAGCAGCTTTTTCTGCAGAGGTAAGATGTGCCTGATAAGCGCTCTTTTTGCCTTTTATCTGACTGCTTATCCTTCTCTGGAGTTCGTCAATCTAATGCCTCTGCCAATAGGGAAGATCTCGATATCAATGCCGTCTGGAGAAGAATCAAGGCAGCCCATGATTTCGAGAATGTTGTTGTTACTCTAGGCACAGGGCGTATTTCTGCCGAAGAAGAAGACGTTCTGGGCTTGATAGGAGAGCACGACTACGCCGTGATGGAACTCGACGTAGTCGCTGGCAGCCGAAGGCTTTTGGTCAAGAATCCTTGGTGCAACGGCCCAGTTTGGAGGGGAAGTACTTCCCAAATCTCCAGCGCCGATGCTTCGGTCTTCCAGCCAGCCAACCCCGAGTCCGCAAACTCCCCCCTCGCTGCAGGCTCTTTCTGGATGTCTCTCGAGGATGTCCTTCAACACTTTGAATCCATGTATCTGAACTGGAACCCCCGACTGTTCCCCCAACGCCAGGACCATCACTTCACTTGGAAAATGCCTCCGGCCAAGTTGGCCTCGTCCCTGGTGAGCAACCCGCAATATTCCCTCCAGTCGCCCAGAGGTGGCCCAGTCTGGATACTTGTAAGCCGGCACTTTATGGATGCCGAGCTAGAAATCGCTCGAAGCAGGACCGATACCATGGCAGCAGTCTCCGGACAGCTTGGCTTCATGAGCATCCTCGTCTTCGACAACAACGGCCACAGGGTGCAGGTCAGCGACGGCGAAGTATATCGTGGACCTTACGTGGACTCGCCACAGACGCTCGCCCGGCTCAATACGAGCCCAATGAGACGATACACGATCGTCATTGATCAGCACGAATTCCCACTGCCCAACTATACACTTACGCTATCGCTCTTCTCACAGGACCCATTCCAAGTAGAGAAAGCCAGAGATGCAATGACGCAGGCGAAGGAGGTGTCGGGCTCGTGGACCAGACGAACCGCCGGTGGTAACGCATCTTGCACGACATTTTCTATGAACCCTCAATTCAAGCTGTCCCTCGCTCAAGCAAGCCCGCTGTCCATCCTACTCTCGACAGACCTGGAAGACGTCCACGTCCACGTCGATCTGGTCTGGGCACAGGGCGAACGAATCCGACACCTCAGGGTTCGGGACATAGCAGGCTCGTCCGGCGAGTATCGCAGAGGCTGCGCGGTGGCCAATATCCCCAATCTCGATCCCGGAGTGTATACAGTAGTATGCTCAACCTTTGATGCAGGTCAGCTAGCCGAGTTCGCCCTTAAGGTCTCTTCAGTGGTGCCTGTGACGCTTGAGCCCGTCCCCGCCGATGCCGCCGGCAGGTTACGCAAGACTATAAGCCCCTTCAGGCTTTCGGATGGGGAGGAGGTTAGGCGAGCGCCGCTTTCGGCATCCTGGCTGACCCGAATGAGCGTTACTGCCCGTAGTGTTGTCGAGCCAGGCTTCAACTCTGCCAGCCGACCCTCGTCAACATTGATGGTTCGACTCTCTGCTGTGCATAGTTGGGGCCCTGAGCGATCTATAATTGCCGTTTCCGGAGAAGGGGAATATCAGGAGCTCAAGTCTGGTGTGCGAACCCCTGAGTTTGACATGGAGCCTGCAAGAATACGCCATGAGGGCTTGTGGTTGGTGGTAGAGAGCATGGGCACGCCTCTTGTTGGCGAATGCATTGAACTGGAGCTTCACAGTGATGCCCCCGTGAACATAGGGCAATGGGAACTTATCTAGATGGTGGTACGATGAGGTTCCGCAGTGTAGCGTCATTCAGCGCCGTTGAACAGTCTCCCAGGAGTTCTAGGATCTCAAGATTGGTAAAATTTGGTAGGTAGATATCGTGTCATTGTATGTCAGGGCTCATATGTGCTGTACGGTATTGCCCTTGCCAACGCCCCCTTTCAGCGCCAATAGGATATCCCCCTCAAAAGCAAGTGCATGTGACCCAACCGGGTATTGGAGTCCTGAACGCCTGATCTGTCTCCAGCATCCGCTAAAATAACGGCCCCTAACCCGACTCTTACTTGGCTCCATCCGTCAATCGTGAACATATATTCGTACAAAACGCTGCAACGTAAAGAAAGGGTTTGGTTGACCATCAAATCTGCCGTGAAACGCCCCCATATGATTCAGTCAAAATCATAGTAGTCCCAAGTTCATAGTCTCAGGGACAGTAGCGATCAATGACAAATCATGATGGCGGGCCACGTCGTCTTCGGCCACGATTGGGTCCATCTGGTCGTTGAGCGAGTACATCTCGTAACGCCGGATCATCCTTGTCTTTGTCTACGTGATGAACCCGAACATGCCTGTAAGAGAAGTTGGGTCAGTCCTATTGGCCCCAAAAGGGCAGGGCTCAATGAGCTTCAGCCATGAGGGCGCCATACCGTTGCAGATTGTCTGGACGAGGATACTTATGCTCCCTATCTGGACAAAACGGACACACATAGCCCGGAGAGTCGTGCACAAGGCCGTGCCTTATCATCTCGTTCTTGCGCTTGAAGCCCCTCCCTCCTTCACTTCGCGGACAGTCCTTGACCGGACAATAGTGAGGCCGCGCGGATGAATGCACATTGGCGTGTGAGTTCAGTAGATACTGAGTCTGGAAAGGAGCGGCATTGCAGCCTGTAAAATTGCAAATATACGTGCCTTGGGAAGGCTGAGGATTGGTAATTCCGTCAATGCTCATGCGATCAGTGATGGAAATCGATGTGGCCGGCGTGGAGACAGACGGATCAGTGTTTGGGGTCTCGCCGGGTGTACTACTGCTGTAATCGGTTCCAGCACGAGGATGAGCGCCACTTGCAATGTGATAGTAGCCATTAGCAGCCGTCGCAGAGTGTGGAGAAAAAGGTCGGTAGCCATCTGACGGTGACACGGGGGACGATGGAAGATTTGTTGGCAAACTGAACCGCGGCAGGTTGCCGGCTGGAGAGGTAGGAAAGGCTGGAGCCGGGCCTGAGGGGGCGCCTAGATCCTTTTCTGGTGGGTGTTCTGGCGCCAGGTCCCTTATTTCACCAAAAGTTGACCGGAGCGAGGGAAGAGACTCTTTTGGCTCACCCAAGGGCGCATGGTCTCTGTGAAGAGGAGGGAGAGCACCGCTGGGGGGGGCAATGAGGGGTGAAGTAACTCTTCTGGCGGAAGCGTACGCGGGACTCGTTGCGCCCATCACTGCCGGCTCATCCTGAATCGACAACTGGCCGGTCGTTATCGAGATATCAGGGATCGATCTCACGGCTGATGTCGACAGAGCCACGGGCGTGGCGAGTGAGGCAGCGTGAAGAGCACCGGCGGCAAGGTGCTGAAGCGAGGGCCCATTCATGAAGTTGTTGTCGGTGAGGTTATCCTGACGCGGTTCGTCGTCTGGGGATTCGTCGTCGTAGGGTAGGCCCTCGCGGCCAGCTCGCCGAGCGAGCTCAGGATCGCGTCCGTTGTCTAGATAGGCGACTAGGACAGCATCCCCCGAAGTGGGACGGACCTTGTGTCGATTAGACTTGTTGCGACCGTCGACTGAGGTGAAACTGACTTGAGCTGCAGGAATATCCGGGGGAGGGCTGGGGGAAGGCT
>JADBHU010000948.1:0-13678 GCA_017140155.1 Fusarium devonianum
TCTAATTATAAGTCGGTATAACTAGCTTATGATCCTTAGGTTAGTATATCTATAAGTTAGTAAATAATTAGGGGAATTTATAGGGTATATATAACTAGTCTTCTAGGGTTATAATATAATCTCTACTAATTATTATAATCTACCCTATATTATTCTCTACTTTTATTAAGAATTCCCTACTATCTCTTATAATTATTAATAGTAAATCTTAGAAATAATACTTTAAGCTATGCGGGGTTAGGGGGTATATAGTATTATAGTGGATTATGTTAGTAGGTAAGGTCGTCCGGAGTCTTTTTTTTTTTTTCAGCCGATAGGACAGTTGAGGCTGGTTTAAGAGAGTTTGCTAGCAGAGGTCGCTTTTTAGAGGAAATAATATAAGGACGACTGAGCCGCCTCACGTTTGAGGTACCACAATGAGAGCAATCACATTCGAACAAGGCATTGTCATAATAGTAAGATTCGGGTGATAGAAACTAATCGTTAGTTATATTCATAATGCTACATGTTGCTTATAACCCCGGCGAAACCCATTTGCAGAAAATCGCAAACGAAACAAGAAGCTCGCTCAAACCGCCCAATAAACATCCACCTTGACCTTTTCGATGTGATTCACCCACCCACCAAACCTCGCCTTTGCCCACAACGTGACCACGTCTCCCATCTTCAAGTCCCTCACAAACCATCCGTCTCCCGTCTCGCGCCCCCTGCCGTCATCCTCGAGTCTCTGTGCCTCCTCCGACTCGGGCTTGACGTCGTCCAGGTACGACCACTCCACCACGTGGTCCTGCATCTGCCGGTGTGCTGCCTTGTTGTGTTTGATGGTCCATTTTGGCTGGGAAGAGAGCGTGTGGCTGTACCTGAACTTACCCTCGTCGCCGGCCTCGGGGACAATTGAAGGGAAGACGGGTCGGAGAGCACAGACTGGCAGGGGGGATTCTTTGGAGGACGGTGATTTGAATCGGACGTCGTAGGTGCATTGAGGGTCGCCTGTATTCATTAGCAAGATGTCAGGGGACATGCACTTGAAACTCACAAGTTTGATCTGCGTCAAATCTCTCCAGTCCCGCCTCAAACCATGTCCAAGCCCCATTGTAAGTGTGACGATGCCTCGCCTCGCCGCCCCATCCTTGATCTCTGCTCCGTATTGAGAAGACCACTTTGCGAACAGGGCGGACAAGCTTTGGGGTAGGGTAATCGGCGAGCTTTGCAAAGTATGTAGCGTCGTGCTCGTTGCTCAGAGGCTGTGGCTTGGCCTCGTTCAAATCGTACGCCAACACTTCAGCAAGTGCTTTTCTGCCCTCAATTCCAGTCAAGCCTACAGGGAACGAGCGAAGCTACAAGGAAGCTCGTTAGCACAGATCTAAACCCGCTCATCTACTCAACTAACCAGAAATTTGTCCTCAGTAGGACTCCTGCCGTTGACTCGCAGGGGACTTTGATGCTCGGCCAGATAGTCAATCTCATTACTTGAATGCGCCCAGTACTCGGCAAAGTCAAAGATGACATCGACTATGCCAGGAGGCAGCCGCTTGCCTTTCGACAGTAAGATTCGGGTGACCACGATGTCGATGGGAGTCGGACTGAAGGAGCCGTTGCTGCTAGTGGCGCCGTTTGAGCTGTTTCCGTCATTTTGGGACTCATCATTCGCGGCGAAGCTCCTCAAGCGACGCATGACGTTTTGGGGAATTATGTGAGCCATGAGGAATGGGAGGAGGAAGAGAGCCAGGTAGAGGATCATGTATTTCAGTAGACTTGGGTCTCAGCGGACTCTTAGTGATTATATGGAGAGAACGAGGATTAGAGTGAGAGATGGTTTCATGTGTAGAAAGGGACGTGTTCCTATTCACAGCACCTTGTATTCCCTGAGGCAGTAGCTTATCATGGCGAAGGCGAAGCAAACGAGCTGTTGAGCGATTGACGTCAGGCCTGGGGGACACGTGCTATCTTATCGATAATGCCTCCAAGTCTTATCGATCCAGCTGTGGTGCTTATCACACGTGAAATCGCGTCATCGGCGCCATCCTCCAAGCCATCCCTGAACCCCGCGACCGGAGACGAAACGGGCTCCATCAACTAAGAGCGTCCTAAATCTGTATTACAAACCTCGCCGATGGAGCTACCCCGGACGCCATTCTTGCTCCTTCACACTTCATATCCACCATGAGGTCTTCTCGGTCCCTCGCGGCGTCGACCCGCCAGCTCAAGAGCGCCTTGGCTGCTCCTACAGGCCTCAATGGCTGTGTCCGTCCATGTGCCTTGGGTGTTGAGCGGCGGAGACAAGGAGGACTCCAGTCGCATTCCGGAACTCGCCAGCTTCACTGCTCGTCGGTCCGGAAGTCGGGAGTCGCCTCCAACCCGGCCATGTCGTTCCCGTGCCTCGACGCTCTAGAGACGCGCTCGGCCAAGCTCGGCGCCAACGAAGACTCGAGCGAAACCGAACCCTCGTACACGTCCGGTGCGACTCTCAACTACCTCTGCAAAGACCCCCTCGTCCTCGACTGGGGCGGCATCCTTCCCGAGTTCAACATTGCCTACGAGACATGGGGTGAGCTCAACGCCGACAAGTCCAACGCCATCCTCCTCCACACCGGCCTCTCGGCCTCCTCCCACGCCCATTCCACAGGGTCAAACCCCAAGCCCGGCTGGTGGGAAAAGTTCATCGGTCCCGGCGGGCCTCTCGACACAAACAAGTACCATGTCATTTGCACAAATGTCATCGGCGGCTGCAATGGCTCGACGGGCCCAAGCAGCATAGACCCGGGCAATGGCGAGCGTTACGCTACTCGCTTTCCTATCCTGACCATGGACGACATGGTCCGCGCCCAGTTCCGCCTCCTCGACCACCTCGGCATCGACAAGCTCTACGCATCGGTCGGCTCCTCCATGGGCGGCATGCAGTCCCTCGCCGCCGGTGTCCTCTTCCCCTCGCGCGTCGGCCGCATCGTCTCCATCAGCGGCTGCGCCCGCTCCCATCCTTACAGCATTGCCATGCGGCACACCCAGCGCCAGGTCCTTATGATGGATCCCAACTGGAACCGCGGCTTCTACTACGGCAAGGTGCCCCCCCACGCGGGCATGAAGCTCGCCCGCGAGATCGCGACCGTGACGTACCGCTCTGGTCCTGAGTGGGAGATGCGCTTCGGTCGTCGTCGCGCCGACTCGAGCAAGCCCCCGGCCCTGTGTCCGGACTTCCTCATCGAGACGTACCTCGACCACGCGGGCGAGAAATGGTGTCTCAACTACGATCCCAACAGTCTTTTGTACGTCAGCAAGGCTATGGACCTGTTTGACCTCGGTGCCGAGAACCAGCGCTCAACCCACGCCCGTCGCACCGACCGCGCGAAGCAGCTTGCCTCTGGAGAAACATCACCCCTCTCCTCCGACGCCGCCTGCAGCCTCACACTCCCCTCGAAGCCCTACGAGGAACAGCCCGACGCGCACCCCGATCCCTCAGACGCAGCCGCCAACCCTAGCTCTCGTCCTCCCGAGGACCTGATCCAGGGCCTTGCGCCGCTGCGCGACACGCCGACGCTGGTCATGGGCGTTGCCAGCGACATTCTCTTCCCGGCGTGGCAGCAGCGCGAGATAGCTGAGGCGGTGCGGCTGGCGGGGAACAGGAATGTAACGCACATGGAGCTGAGTGAGGAGATGAGCACGTTTGGACATGATACGTTTTTGTTGGATTTGAAGCACATTGGTGGCAACCTGAGCATGTTTTTGAAGTAGACTCGGTAGATGAATGATGTAGGATTAGCGCTTGGTGTTCACTACCTAATATCAAACTTTCTTTTATGAAGTACCAGAGTCCATCAAGTATAATGAGATCAGACATCGATGTGCACGTCAATATCACAAAAGTGAAGTTCTGAAATTCACGTACAAGGGCGACATTCAACCTCTGACGATTCTGTGTAATTCAATTTGGCCTGCGGTCTAAAGGCCGGGATATATAATGTCTAGACATTAGGCGCTGTGCATGTCCTACATGACCAAGATGTATACATGAAATAACCAAACAAAGGAGGCTGTTCGAGGACGGGTATGTAATCTAAAACGAAACCACGCCATCTCCAAAAAACAAAGGGACGAAGGCATATAGACAACGAAATTCAACGATTGATGTTGTGTGATATCATGAGGACATTAACCCCCGAGCACCAGCAGCGACTAAATGAAGCCCGGGTTAAACTCATCCACCACCGGGTTCGGCGTCCTCAACCTTACACCATCGGACCCAGCGCCGGACGAAGGCGGCAGCGTGATGGGACCGGGCCTCGGCGGCGCCTTCTTGGCCTCCACTCGTTTTGAGGGTACAAAGTCAACCATGACGGGCGAGATCAGGGGTCTGATGCTTGGAGTGGTAGTCTTGTTGTTGTTCTCCTGCTGCTCGTAGTCGCCCTCGGCAGCCATGTCGAAGCTCCGCGCGAGGTTCTCGCTTGAGCTAGAGATGGACTTTTGCAGAGAAGGGAACGACGGGGATGGTAGACTCGGCGGCGTGGGCGAGATGGGCGACGAGGTGTATTGCGCGTAGCGAGGAGATGTGCTTTCGTCTGTAGCCTGTGCCGGAGACTGGAGGGGGAATTCGGCGCGGAAGGGCGACAGAGGCGCGGGGATGGCGGAGCGATGAGGGTTGGGCCGGTCGAAGTCGTCCCATGTCAGGGGAGAGTAGTTGCCCTCGAATAACGACTCTTTAGTCTGCTGAGGCTCTGGTGTAGAAGAGGTCTCTGCGCGTGAAGCATAAAAGGGCTTCTGGAGGCGCTGTCTCCTAGGCTCTAGGCCGTCTGAGGTGGTCTGCTCCACGCCGGGGGGCTTACGGCCACGCGGAAGACCTTTTGATACTGGAAAGTCGCCTTCGATGGGCGGACGAGCGAGAGGACTTTGCGCTCGCGGTGGTTCCGGGGTCGAAAGGGGCGACGGCTCGGAGCGTAGATAGTTGCCTTGGTCGACAGGCGGGCCGTAGGGGCTCTTTAGGCCCCCGCCAATACCAACATCCAGAACGGAGCGGTCGACGAGCGGAGAGGGAGCACGGAGAGGCCGATGAGCCTTTGGCTCCGTGTCGCCTTGGGGCCTGGAGCTGCGGGGGGGAGGAGCAGGATCAAGAGGTCGTGACATGTACCCCGGCTGAGCGCTTGTAGCGGCGTCTGAGGGATTCTGGGGGCGGAAATTCGTCTGACGAGGAGGGGGGTAGACGAATGGGGTCGAAGCTTGGTTGGGTGTTGGCAGTGGCCGGCTGGGAGGGCTCGAGTTTGGAGGTTGGTATGGCATGTATTGCTTCGGGGGCTGCTGAGGTGTCGGTTGGAGCGATTGCTGAGGCGGTGACGAGGGGAAAGTCGGAGACGGTTGAGGAGACTGATGCTGAAGTTGAGGTGGTTGTGAGAGAGGCGAAGGCTGTGGAGATCGTAAGGGTGAGATGGGCCTTGTGGCCTGTAGGGGCTGTGACAGCGGACCAGGCTGGAGTTGCTGTATCGGCTTCACGGCCTGGACTGGAGGTGGTTGAGGTGTCCGTATCCGAGGACTGTCGTCCTGGGGCGTCAGTATCCTCGGGGTCTCATCTTGAGCCGTCGACACTGTCGACAAAGGAGACGTCGCATCGCTCGTGTTCCGTGCCCTTGTTGATCCCGCGTCACTCAGACTCGGACTCGACTGCATCGCTCTGAGAGGACTCGCCGTCCTCGCAGTCCCAAACGCCCTCGGCTTCACTGTCGTATCCGTCGGACTCACCCCGCCTTCACTAGCCAGCGTCTCCAAGCTCCTGTTCCCGACGCTCCCTCTCCTGACGCTCTCGCCAAAGTCAAACCCTGCAAAATTGCCCGCGAAACCCTCCACCATCGGCGTCGCGCCCTCACGCGCCTTGATCTCCTCAACCTCCATCGTGACCATGGAGAAGCTCTGCCTGCGCGGCGTGTGAAACGTCATGGTGTCGCGCTTGGCCTGGACATTGCGGATCACGGGGGGTGCATCCCAGACGTCCTCGCTTGAGCGCGCGACCGAGGCGGCTGGACTGGGTAGGGCCATGGGACCGGCAACGTCGACGCTGCGAAGGCCGCTTGGAGCGGGTACGTTACGGCGGCTACTCGAGGGGCGGTTGTTATCTTGGCTGATGGGTGAGAAAGGTCGCTCTGCGTTGATGATGGAGGGTGGCGGAGAGGGATATCCGTTTGTGGCCGGGTTCGTCTTGTCGACTTTGCCTCTGGGACTGTCGTCTCCAATACCAAACTCGAAGTGGTCCAGTGAGCTCTTGTCATCTGCGTCGAAAGGCGTCCCAGGTACGCTACTGATAGAGTCCTTGCCAAAATGCACATTGAAGGGGTTGTCAATATCCTTTCTCGATGTCGCGGTACCTGGTCGCGTAGGTGTCTCCGGCCTCTTCGCCGAGGCACCACCAGCACCCAAGGGCGCCGGCGCAACGAGGCTCGTGGAACTGTCGTTGACGAAGCGGTTGTTGAGGTCGGCGTCTGAGGCGTGGAATCGCGGGTTGCCCAGCGCTGGAGCGCGCGGCGCCCCCAGATCAACCATGGACGAAGCGCCGCCTGCGCCGTTCATGTACGGAGCGCGCCATTGCGTCGCGAGGTCGCGGTTGGAACTTGAGGTGTCTGGTTGAGCGTTGAAGTTTGGGCGCGAGAAGTTGCTGTTTGTGAGACGGCGGGTATCTTTAGGAGAGTTGAACTCTTGGTCGCGGTGTAAGTGCTGGATCTGCTTTGCCGACGTCTTTTGCTTGTCGCTGGGGGGATATTGTCAGTAATTGTTCTTGTGAAAGATACAGGGAGTATCAGAGAAAGGGGACGCGCTGCTTACTGCGACTTTTTCCTATCGCCTCCAAGTCTGAGGCCAAAGAATGATACCATCTCGAGGGGATGGGCGGGAAGCGAAACGGTCTCCTGTTGCGATTTTCATGAGCACTTGAACTCGAGTCTCTGGGCTTTGAATGAATGATGTTTCTTGGACGCTCTCCTTCCTCTCGCCGGCATCTTTCTCCTACAAGATCGTCTGCCCAGGGACTTACCGTCAAGGGTCCGGCTTAATGGAGGCGCAACCGGGGGCGCACGAGGCGCAGATGAACCAGTTGGGCTAATTTTAATCGGACAATTTTAGATGAAACCGTCCGTTGTTGGTCAGAGGGGACGTCTGAGTCGCAAAAGAGGTATAACAAGATTGGTATCCGAGAAAATGAACGAATAGGTCTCTACTGCGATTGTTGTGTAGAAATCATTGCTTGTCGGCTTCAAAGTCCAAAGAAAGGAGCGTCCCAGTTCGTCCAGCTGTAAAGGGGATCAATTCAACTCAATGCGAGCTAAGGATGGAAATGGAGCTTGAAGACGAAGCTAGAGTCGCCCGGGTTCACGAATTCAGGGGCTGAAATGGCGCCGTCGCGGGGCCGTTTCTTGTTGGTCGGGAATCGGCAAGGCTCTCGAGCAAAGGGACTTCTAGAAGAGGAGATGGAAAAAAAAGAACGAGGCAAAGAGGAGCTCAAAAGTGGAAAACACTGCCACAGACTGCTTCAAAGACCGACAAAGCCCGTAAGCACAACCGTTCCTTTTTATAGGGGGTCTAGGTTGCGAGCTGACGGGATGGTGATAGGGATGTGTTTCCCAGACCTCCTGCTTCCAGAGACAAGAGACGGGGACAACGAAAGAGAGAGAGAGAGAGAGAGAGAGAGAGAGAGACACGCCAGGAAAGGACAAGCAAAGACAGCGACAAGACGGGACGGGGCGGGACGTTATTCAGAGAGAAACAAGGCCCGATAACCAAAGGCTAAAAGAGGAATATAGCAGGATCCCTAATAAACGAGGCCAAGAGAAAGAAGGCGACGATCCTCAAAGAGATGGGAAGATGAACCGTCCGTTTACACCCCGGTCGCGCATTGAGACATAAAATGGGTACTGGGATGGGGAATTACAGTGGACTGCGCATCCTTCGGCCGAGAGAGGGGGTTATCTGTGCTGCGTGGGCTCTTGTTTCACAGAACAAAGTCAATGAGGTTGGCTCTACAATAACCTGAAACGGGTCTTACCGCCGAGGGAGTTATATTGTCCTACCACGAGGGCGAAAAGAGTCCAAGATCAAGACCCTCAGAGGTCATCTACTGTAAGTAAGCAGCTCCCTGAAGCACAACCACCACATCCACCGTCAGAGTCACTACAAAGCCCCCCACACAGGAAACCCGCTCAGGGGTTCAGCAAGTAGCACAGACGACGGGGCCCCGACGCTCAGGCAATTATTGCCCCTGTTAGCTGCAAAGACGGCACGGGAATAGCTCTTGCGCATTATTTCAATTTCAATCATAATTTGACAAGGCTTTTCTAAATAAGCATAAGATGCTAGCCAAAGCTTGCGAGTCACATTAGAGGGTGATCTCTTTCTCCTTAGCATTGACACAATATTAAAGGCACTAGTAAATGTATAGCTGCTTGACATATGCCATGTTCATCCGGTGACCTCTTTTGGTAAAACCCCTGGCCTGTCTACTCCGTTCGACGTTGCAAGGGGATGACGATCGTCACTCTGTCCAACCCGAAACTGAAAACGGGCCCCTCCCATAGCCGACTTCTGAAACGAACCGCTGTCCGGGTTTCTGGGTTCTTTGGGGGGGAAAACTCTGAGGGGAAACAAAGATCAGTATCTCGGTTACAGCTACGAGGCATTGGGCATTGAAACGAAACAATAGGAATGACGCAAATGCTGTCCTTTCAATTTATAATTAATTTGGGCTTTTTGTCGATCCATAGTCGTTTTCTTAGGGGTTTCACGCACTGCCGTCAATGACAGGCCGGGGGGGTATGTTAGCAAGCACACCTGGTCTTACTCGGCATTCTATTCCCAGACACATTTGACCACTCGGGGAGACATCGCTGATCTTATGAATTAGGCCGAGCATAGGGACAATTGACTTCCAGATCAAGTCAGTCATGCACCAGCGACCTAGACGGACCGTTCACGACAAGCGTTTACACCCAGACTGGAAGGTATATTCTCGATGTTCATTCAACTCGGATATCTTGAACCCCAGAGCTTCTACAGCAGCCATAGACAAGGACCGTGAACTGACAGCTAGCCCTCATCAGCCGTAAACCGTTGCGCCTCAAAATACAAATGGTAACCATCCTAAAACGCCGCTGGCCATGACCAACAAAAATGACCCAAATCTCTCCACCGAATATCAGCCATAGATGAGTCCAGCCGATGCCAACTTGTAGAAACCCGCACTACATCGTCCGGACTGCACATCTTTTTCGCGTGACGGAGAACGCCCTACAGCTGGTCCAACAGCTTTCTCCTCCTCCGATCAACCAGCTCCTCCTGCACCTCATCCAGCGTCGGCAGCTCCCACGTCTCCCCGTCGCCGCCGTCTCCAGGCAGTGGCTCCCACCCCGCCGGCGGCTCTTTGGGCCCCGTCCTCATCATGTGCTCCCTCGCCTGCCTCTCCTTCTCGGCCTCGTACGCCAGCAGCTCGTCGTCCTCCTCGTCCGGCGCATACCCGTAGTACGCCGCGTCCACGTTGCGCCGCAGCTCGCGCCGCTCCTCCAGCGGCTTCTCGTCCTGGCCCCTGCTCTTGGCCGCGTCGAACAGCTCCTTGACGCCGGGCAGGTCCCGCGCGCGGCCAAAGTACTTGTAGCCCTTGCCGCCGCCGGGTATCTCGCGGCCCTGCTCGTCGTACATCTTGCCCCCGCCGCGCATGTAGTTCGGCCCGCCGAGGTTGCGTATCTGCACCTCCCACATGTGCTTCTCGCGCATGAGCTTGTTGATCTCGTCGTTGAGGTCGCGGATCTGGTAGTCGCTGAGGATGGGGTCCTGGATGCGCGACATCTTGCGCGAGATCTCCTTGAGGACCTGGCCGCGCCATTTCTCGCAGGCGGGGATGGCCGAGACTTCGGTGATGAGCTTGGGGCGGCGCGTGCGGCCGGCGTCGATGATGCCGAGGTCTGCTGCTTGGGCTTCGCGGAAGCGAAACAGCATCGACTGCGCCTTTTCTGAGTTTCGAGCCTGGCATTGTTAGCCTTGGTCATTGCAGGTCAGCAGCTTGAGGCGATGATCCCTACCATTTTGTCGGTTTACGGCTGCAGCGCGAGAGTGAGTGACGGTGAGAGGCGTCTTGTCGAGGCAGAGCAAGCCAAAGTTCAAGGTGTTGTCGCGCCCAAGTTTTCCCAGCCTCGTTGGAGGGTCGCTTGTGGCGGGCCAGGGAGTTACGCCTGAGCCACACAGCGCAAGCCACTTTCAAAGCTTGGCAACGGCAGCCTTATCTCACTTTGGACGCGCCTCGACGCGATTTCGACTTTTGACCTGAACATCCTTATTATCCCGTTTTCTTCTGCCTGGAGAAGGTACTCAAGGTAACAGTTTGCACTGCCAATAGATGCGCGAACGATACAAGCCCGAGGGAATCATGCATTTGCAGAGGCCGCATTATAACTCCTCTCTCTCCGATCCTCTCAATCCTTGGCATCTAAGCAGATCATCCACCATTTATCTCTCCTTGTCCGACCATCTTGCTTTCTGCTTTGGCAGTTCTTTTCGTCGTCTGGCACATATATACCTATTCGGCATGTTTGTTCGACTTCGGAATCATTCTGGTCAGGCCGCTACTATCCTTCACCATGGAAAACTCTTCACTGGGTGACGCTGGAAGTCTGGCGTCTGGTGGTTTACTCCCGTTTTCTTACCCATCACCACTAACCTCCAGCTTCACCCCATTGCTGGTCAGCCATTAAGCCGCTCCCATATCATACCCCATCTCTTCCCTGCAATGATGACACCGCTCACCCGAGCTTGGTGATTCCCTCACTCCTGGTTTCCTCCAAAACCGCCGTGGGCAGAAGATGATCCCCCTCAAGAACAGAGATCTGAGCAGGTTTCTCAACAGTATCCCCTTTCCGTCCCGCTTTTCCTTTCCGTGTTTCGTTTTCTTTTCTTGGCCAAGGTTCTCGCAGCCGCAATGACCGACAATTGTCTTCGCTCGAGAAGCTGTTCTCTCCCCACGGCGAACCCACATCGTGGTTTGCGGGGGTCCAAGGAGACGCACATGATCCACGAATCTTAGTTTTCAATCGGAGCAGGCTCGCCTTGTGTATCAGGCGAAGGAATGAGGATGGAAGGGGGGAGCAGGATGGGGGAGATCTTTGAGATGCGAAAATTTATTTGCCCGGTGATGATGGAATGACCAAAAAGCCAAATTTGCAGGCAGCAGCGGCAGCCAGCCCATGAACAATGGGCTGGTAAGGATATCTCCACCGCGGGTTGTCACTGAGAACCCAAGAGAGCTAATCTGAGGGCATTGCAACACTTTTCGTATCTTGGAGACTCTTAGACGTTGTTTCAAACTGCACATATTCTCTTAAATAGTGGGCTCTGTAGACAGACAAACGCGCGTTCTATATTCCACTTTTGATCCTACTCTACAGATACAACCGACTCATGACTCCTGACCATGGTGTTGTAATAAGAAACATTGTATACATTTGTGAACCCTCTTTCTCTTTTCTCTATTGCGTCTTCTTTGCTCCACCCTTAGTCTTGGCCGGCTGGCTATACATCCACAGGGCACTGAATGCCACAAAGCCCGCCACGGTAGCTCCAATGCCCGACAGCCAGGGCCAGGCGCCGGAGATGACGTAGCTGCGAGGCCACTCGTCGTGGGCCATGTGTCGGACGCTGACGGTGTTCTTCTCCTCGACGTTGTTCAGGAAGGGGCGCTTGTAGTTGATCTTGAAGTTGAAGATGCCGTGCTGGTCGGGGAGCGTAAAGTTTGTGCTGAAGACGGTGGCGCGGTCGTCGACGTGCGTGGGGGTCAGGTCGATGCGGTGGAAGGGGGACAGCATGGAGAACTCAAGCTGGAGAGCATCGCCGGGGGGCAGGTGGAAGGGCATCCAGCTGCGCCAGACGTACTCGGAGAGGGAGATGCTGTAGGTCTGGTGCACGTTAGCAGGTAGCTCAGATATCACCAACTAGCGTAACTTACCACATCGTTCTTGATTCGGTAGATATCAGGGTTGGTCTCGTTGTCGCCCTGGAGGTGGTGCTCAATCTTGTTGACTCGCACAACACCGAGCTCCTTGAACGTCCAGGCCGACACGCTGGTGATGAACTCGCGGTTGCTGGGGAACAAGGCCTTGCCACCGAGCCGGGAAACCTTGGTCTCAAGCGTCTTGTCCTGGATCATCTCGGCAGAGCCAAGAATGGTGAAGCGCGCAGAGTTACGGGCCTGGAACGTCGACACCAGCGCAAGCTGCCTGCCAGCAGCAAAAAGGTCGTCAGAGTCGACGGTATCGGCCTGCTCCTTGGGGTCGTAGCTGTAGGCGGTGGGAGGAGCTCGAAGAATGGGGGTCAGGAGGGGACCAGAGCCCAGGGTGTGGCCGACGGCGTGAGGCACAGAGAGGATGGCGCCGGGGATCTCAAAGTAGTCCTTCAGGCCAGGGCGGACGTTGGCGGGGGCATCCAGAACGAGCACATCATGGGACTCAGCGGAGTTGATGGTGTCGTAGCTGAAGTGGTCGACGACCTTTCCAGTTCGCTCGGCGGGCAGCGCAACATCGAGCTCGGCGAGAACGGAGACGAGCGAGGAAGGGACGGCGTGGGTCGAAGACATGGTCAGGAGGATGTTGCCTCCAGCGTTGACAAAGTCGAGGATAAGCTTGGGAGTCAAGTTGGGACCGAGGCCTGCGCTTCAGTTAGGACAATTGTCTCAGACAGATAGGGGATTCCATCACCAACCCTTGATCTTGGTGGGGAGGAAGACGAGGTGATCATAGGTCCTCTCGCCATAACGGAACAAGGCCAGCGCCTCGCTCTTGGGCGATTCGTATGTGATATCATATCCTCGCTCTGCAACTGTTAGCCTTGCACGGATGGCAATTGGGTATGGCGCCTTGGCTTCAAGTCCTTTGGAGGTATATCATACCGTTCAGATCGTGGAAAAAGGTGCCATACGCCTCCTTCTCCTCTGCACCATCCAGAACGACCAGCAGGCGATTGCCAGCCGTGCCCGCGGCCGAAACCAGCGCCGCAAAGAGGAAAAGCACGAGACTCAGAAGCGACCGCATCTTGCGCTGTCGAGAAATTCGTGAGGGGGGAGAAAAAGGGTGTGTAGTTGTGCGTCTCTTCTCCTGGAGCAAGACGCGACAAGTTCAAGGACGTGGACGGACAGCTTGCGCTTTCGGGGAGCTAGAGGTGAGCTTGCGTTTAGGGATACGTAGCCTTGCTCAGTTGCAGTGGGGGTGTACAGTGTCATACGGGCGCTAGGCCTTTTATGGTAGCATTTCTGGACCATTGATTTCTGTTAAATTTGTCCAAGAATAATAAAACAAAAAAGGACAAAGTCGTCACAGGTCCTTGAATAACTTGTGTACGTATATGGCTTATATTTCGAGCTTGAATCGTGAGCTTTGCAAGGCGAGCGCTTCCTATAGTTAACTGAGTAGAACATACAGCACCATCAAAGCTACACATGAGGCGTCTTTTACCCCATCAAGCTTAGCTCCCCAGGCACAAGCTCGAATTTACCCCAAATATTCCGACAGCCCGCGGCTTGGTTTTTCCGCTCCTGCGATTGGACCGGCCCATCAACCCTCCATGATCCATCACCAAGCCCATCACCACAACCTCACGATCCTCGTCAATTGAGTAAGTCCCTGCCTCTCTACGACCCTCCCCGAACGTTCTCTAACGCCCATCGCCCTCCCTC
>JADBHU010000950.1:0-14861 GCA_017140155.1 Fusarium devonianum
GTCGGCATCCTGAGCCTTGTTGAAGATCTCCTCGTTCTCCTTTTGGGCCTGCATGAAACCGTCCTTGAAGAGGTTCGCGTCTGGCACATGTCAGCTTTGAAAGTCGCCTCAGCGAGGTGGGGTTTCCGGGTACATACTCTCAGAGTTGGCAAAGCGGATGGCCAGGGTAACGGCCTCGGGCTCGCCCTCGCTGACGTCGGCAGCGGCGTTCCACACCCAGCTGCGGTCGGAGCCGACGTTGGGGGAGAGCTTCATCTCGGGCACGATGTAGTGGTTGGCGCAGACCTTGAGGGTCTTGTCGCGGCGCATCACCAGTCGCGTCTTGCCGTTCTCCTTGTGCTTGAGCAGACGGACGTCGCCAGTGCCACGCTCCTTCCACTCGCTGCTGTCCTTGATGAACTTGAAGAGCTTGGCGCGCATCTTGAAAGTCTGCTCCTCGGCCTCCTCGTTGGTCTTGGTGTCGACCTTCTCGGTCAGCTTGATGACGGGCTCGAAGTGAACATCTTCGGACTCGGGAGCGTCCTCGGCCTATATTTCCGAGACTTGTTAGCAATAATTTCTTGGAGCACGCATATCAAGTAAACGTACCTCGTCACCCTTGGCTGCTGAGGCAGCGTCTCGCTGTGCCTTGGCGCTGCCCGAGTTGTCTCCGCGGTCCTCCTCCTCCTTCTTCTCCTTNNGTCTCCTCAGGCTTGGTCTCCTCAACCTTTGTCTCCTCAGGCTTGGTCTCCTCGACCTTGGGCTCAGTGGGCTCGGAAGCAGACATGATGGCGGTTGGTATATGGAATATCGGTCGAGAGTTGAAGAACCAAGGAATCTATTGCCCCTCAATATGTCAGCTATTTTTCTTCGAAAAATCATGACCCCAGTTCCATGGCCGTGGGCTTTACCCCTCCTCTCCCTGTTTTGGCGGGGAAGGGTTCAGAAGCATCCTTGCCCACGACCTGCCCGCCAAGGGTGGGATAATAAAGGGGAGAGGTGCCAGCAGAGGGAGCATTACCAGTTAAGCTAAAAAGCGATTATGCAGGCAGCGACCAGAATATAATGGGTGGCGCTGGAACTGGAGGTAAAGTTGAAAAGCGGTGGTGAAGTCTGGTGGATGGTGGAAGTGGGTTGCGTTTTGGGTGCGGTCAGAGTCTGGTGATTTGTTTTCTCGCTACCTTGTCAGGCCGCCGCCCACTCAGCGAAAAATTGCCCCTCCTTTTCCCTTTCTGTGTTGCTCTGTGCTTTGCGCTGGCATCGCTGGCTCGCTCTGCGGCCAAAAAAAAAAAAAAAAAAAGGCAACAATGCCTTTGATTGGGGAGCAGACCCAGTCCTGGGCTACCTCAGACTCTTCCAAAGTCACCTGCACGCGAAGCTATGCCCGTCAGGTACTTCTCTGCGCTTCAGGTCCTCATGAGGCGGGCTTGCAGGGTGGATGAGCCCAAGATTGCCTGTGGGGTGGTACATGCTGCTAGCGGGTGGTGGAGCCCATGCCCTGAGTTCTATGAACTGCTTCTACACCTTTCGAAGCAGCTTGCAAGGTATCGTAGTAACTGAGGCAGCTACCTTGTGCAGTATAATTGCGAAGCGGTTCGGGTCAATCTACTTCCCGAGGCATTCGAGATGGGTTCTCGGAATGGTCACGGCGATCTTACATTGTCTTGTAGCCGCCATGGAGAGGAGACATAGCTACTCTAGCTCTTGAGAATGCGTAGCACCATGAACTTATCGTATCAACAACCTCCACAACAGTTCATTTGCTACCTAGCTACGTTGCTGGGGCACTGACTCGATAACTCATTTCCAGCTACGCATAGCCTGCCACTACCTCTACTATGTACATTACTCCTGACAAGTTCGTTACCTTGGTCATTGATGACTTTGTCGTTTTCATTCACCTGTCAAACTAGCACGAGCAGCATCCCTTTAACGGAACGGTCAAGCAAGGGAAATAATATTTCCTTGTTGGCAGTCATATTGAGCAGTCTGATACTGCCAACAGGGCCTTGGCAATGGGCTCTTAGAGATCAAATTGATCGCACAGGGGGGTCATAAGGTCTTGAAGAATCAGGCCCCCCTAGTGGATAAGTAAGTAGCTGGCCTGCTCACTGGGAGTCACGCCTTGTACCCATCAATGCAATGACGAGAATGGCAGCAAGGGGGATTGTTATAACCATGCCCTATCGTAAGTAAAAGAGAAGAGAGACCACCAAGAATGACAATAACAAACAAAAAACACGTCTACATGATGGTATGAGAGCCCAGAAACTCCAGTCCAATACCTTGACCGTAACCCGTAACCTCAATATTGCCAACCCAGTTTCCATCCGTGGCACAGAGGTCTTCGTCAGAAGCTAAAAATGAAAACATTGAGAGAGGGAAAGACGGGGCAGAAAAAAACCTCTACGCCACGAATTCGCAAGAATCCATTCCACTGCGCTGTTGCAATACCTTCCGTCCCTATTGAGCGCCGCCAAACATTTTGGCCAACAGGGATGGTGGCTGTGTCTCTCGTTTCGCATCGCCATCTATCATTTGCCTGTCATAAAACGTTTCCGCCACTTGTCTGGCCATGAACTCCTTGGCCTTGACATGGTAGCGGTTGTGCTCGTCTTCGCCGGCAATGACCTTGAGCCACCAAAGCTTGGCCGAGATCTGTGCATCGAGTAGACCCAGCTGGGCTTGTTGTCGCAGCTTCCCAGTATTGGGCAGATGCTGTTTGACCTGACCTGCGACGTTTTCGAGTCTCTTCGAGAGGTCCTGCTTGGCAAATTGGACGCGATGCCGAATATCTTTCTTGATCCATCCTAAAGATCGGTGAGCAGTATGAGCCCTGGTGGTGACGGTCTTCAAAAGACTGTCGGATACTGTTATGACGTTGTCAGAAGCCGTCTCCAACGAGCGCTTGGCCTCCTCGTAACACCGCTCTGCCTCTTGAGCAGCAGCTGGAACAAGGTCTGGGAGGTTCTGAGCGAAAGCCCTGGTCAACTCCAGAGCCTCTGAGATGATGCCCTTCTCAAACGTAATTCGAAGAACCTTGCGGATCTTGGGGCGACAGGTGGTGTAAATGTCAACCTTGACTGTCCCGCGAGACTCATCTTTGGGGAACTTCAAAATCATACCTTCCTCAACGGAGGAGGTTCTAAAGCGGACATCCTCATCATCACGCTTGGCGGAGAAACTGAGACAGTTCCTAGCAAGCCACGACTGCTTGACGTCTTGTGGCATGTGGATGAGGAAGTCGCCGCGATATCTAGTGACGCTCACGTCAGGTTTCTTACCCCCAAACAACCACTCGTCAGGTAGGGCATTCTCGAGCGGAACTAGTTCGGCCAACCCAGTTGACGTCGACAGCGAGTGTGTCGCTGTTGTCGAGGCTTTACTCGGAGTAAGAGCCAAGGGAGTGGGGTGAGTTGTGAAGACAGAAGTAGCTGCGGGGGTGTGGGGTGTGGCATCGTTCGAATGTGGGGAGTAGAAGACGGGGATCAACAAGGCCAGGACAAGGGCAAAGATGAGTCCAGGAAGTGCCGAGCCTACAGTCTCCGCGAATGCTTGCAAAGGCCGGGTCTCAGCATTCTGGGCATCTTTGAGCCACCTGTTAAAGCGTGCTCGACGACTCTCTGCATCTTCCTCGGTGTGGTCAAGCAAAGGTTGTTGCGCCGGGTTGTCCAGGACGTTGCTGGCGTCTGGAGTGGGGATCGATGGAGTCTTGAGGCTTTGTTGAGTATACTCGAGTGAGGATCTGGAGCGAGCCTCATCCTCCGAGTCAGGCTCAGCGTCAACCTCGGGTTCCGGCTTGGGATCAGGAAGCGGCCCATCTTTAACGACAGAAGCCCAGCTCTGGTGCGGTCGCGGAGGATGCTCAACTGCAGTGGTATCGGGGCCCTCGTTTGGGTCTTGCCGAGAAGCTTGAGGAAGAGGCTCAAAGTCATCGGCTATGGATTCGTCGTCGTTTGTGTGCTCGGTACCAGCAAGGCTATGGATATCGTCGGGACGATGAAAGTCGAGAGAGCCGACGGACTCGCTGATGGACTCGGTATAATTGCCATCCTGAGACTCGGTGTCGGTTCCTGAGATGAGTTCGTAGGTAGACTCGGACAAACCGGTTTCCTCGGTGGTGGTTGTGACACGCATGATGTCGGGATTACTGGACGAAATCCAGTTGGCAAGGTGTCGGTTACCTTGAGGGCGAGGAAATCGGAGAGTGGGCTCAGAAAACGAGAGCGAGCTTCGGCTCGGGGAAATGGTCGTCGAGATGCTCGCCGCTGGCGTGGCCGGGCGAGATGTTGGGGTTGTAGAGCGACGCTGGGGAGCTGGTGTAAGCGTAAAGGCCGAGGATGATGACGGTAGAGATGGGCGAGCCGATCGGGGCTCGGTATCACGAGGGGCGGTAGACGGGGTACAGGGAGTATCAGGGCCCTTCTGTTCCATAACGAGGCGAGAGCAAGCAGCGAAGATGATGCTATCACATCATAGGCTTCATAGCAGCAGAGACAGCCTATGGAGGACGAGGTGGTGATGTGTCAGGCGAAGTCGTATTGCGAGGGGCAAAAGAGAGCGGAAGTAGGGATGAGGTGAGGGGTGGGCGAAAGGCTGGATAATGGGAAGGGATGGGAGTGTGTATATGATGCGCTGGATGGCGGGGCAGTACAGTCTGAAGCAAGAGAACAGCAGGGCCAAGGTGTAATTACTCTCTTGCGTTTCGAGAGGCGGAGGTGAAGAGAGAGAAGAAGAGAAAAGGAAAAGAACTGACCAGGAACGAAATGCTGCTCTGTCCGTTGGCTCAAAGAAAGATTGTTCTAGGATTCTCCTGGTTCCGTGGTTCCGTATTGTATAAGGCGTTTCGTTTCAACCCTGCTGCCTGCCTGGGGCTGCTTTTGATCGAGAACAAGGCAACAAGAAAGGTGGAGAGCTGGGTCAGTGCCTTTTACGTGGCAGATGCGCTGCAAGTCGAGCTTAGCAAAGGGACCAAAAGCCAAAGTCCAAAGGCGCCGCCCGGGAGGCAGTAATCGTGGGTTGTCGTAACGGGCGTGACTGTGATAGGCGCGAAGCCCGGGAGTTTGGGTAATTAGCTCGGGCTGATAAGATCCTAGTTCCTCGAGGACCTCTTGGCGTCGACGAGCACAAGCACAAGCATGCGCAGGCGTGGAGGTGCAAAATGCTGATAGCCGGCGACAGATGACGGAAGAAATGAGGCCCAGGGGAGTCTGAGAAATAAAGGGAGTGCTTGCTGGAAGATGAAGGGGATCTGGAGTGCAAAGTAAGGGAAAGAACATGGCAAAGAGGATGGAATAAAGGTTACTAAGGTAGACAGACAGACACTCGCAGGCACAGACAGGCACGAACATTCACACCACGACGGGCTGCTGACTGCCCCGAAACGGCCAGTGGATCAGGATCAGGGCACTTCTTAGGCAGACGGACACCTTAGGTATCTCTCTTTGTAAGGCGAGTCTGGCTTTTCTGTCCCTCGCCAGGGGCTCTAGCTCCATCACATTTCGTAAATGGGTTTATTGTTCCTATGCGTTTCATGCACGGTGAAACTCATCTTCGTTCACAAGAAGCCTCTCAAGGTACCTTACGTTTGATGCCATCTCCCTCGCTGTCGTCACTTGAACTGGGGTCCCTGCACGTCCGACTTGAGAGGATCCACCGATTGATTCCATGCAATTCGTGATCAGGCTCCCAGTACTCGAGCTCTTTAAACAACTTTAGGTACTTATCTTTCAATGAAATCACTCCTAGGGAGAAGCGGCATGATACAAAACTACAGACCGACGTTTTCCCATATCTTGCTAGGTATGTTTATCGCATCTTCTGTAATATATACGACGAAGCACTTGCTCTGATGAGCCAGCGTTATCGCTCTCCATGCCACTGCACTATCACCCCCACCTCCACTACCTACCTAAACAACCACCGTGACCCCTCCTAGCGCAACTGCGGGGTATCTGAGACTGAGCTCTGGGGGCGCGATATCCACATTTTGGCCCGCGTGAGCATCTTCGCAACCTCTTGTCTTGGCCTTGTGTTCCATGGAGCCGCTCTACTACTGCTGACGCCAATACAGCTTGACCATCCATCTGACTGTAGCCGCTTTGGATTGGCTTTTTCCATACCAAGCCAACTTGCTTATGGCCTGCTCACCGCCAGGTGTTCACTTGGACGATAGCCCACGGCCTGCGCACATCTTTGAGCCTTGGGACGCGATAAAGACAAGGCTGCAGTTCATTCGCCTATGGATTATATCCCCGGTCTCCAGCTCTACCAGGTCCCCGTGGTCCTTCGTATGACGTAAGAGCGCCATGAATGGCACCAATCTCTACCTCACTCTGCTTTCAACGCAACTTGGCTGTGGCACGCCCACAACACCAGTCCATACAGATGAATGTCCCCCTTTCTCTACGGCTCAAGCTGGTAGCAGCTTTCTCTCCTTGGAGACCAGTCACGCAGTATCTTGAGAGCCACATGGGTTCTTAGCCCAATCTCGAATGACCAGTATAGCAATCATCGCTTGGATAACACGGCCACATTCAACGGCCACGGATGTGGTGATAGCAAACTTGCTTCTTGAATTGACATATTACAAGTACTTTCGGCATCTTAACAACACCCATACCCAAATGACAAGCGCGCAGCTCAAAGATAGTTAAAATCATTGCGGAGTCATCGAACGCAGAATCATGAAACATGGGCGGAGAAGCACTTTCGTGGGGAGATATTAGATTGCTAACGACTGCATGCTTTGGCGCATGCCGAATCAGGCTCCCAGTATCGCATTCATCATGTCTTTTAAGATCGACAGAAATCGCAATAGCACCGTTCTTTGCCCGCCCATCTACCCAGGTGTCCAGGCATACAAGGCAGGGCATCTATGTCCTTGTCCCATAAATCCCAGTTCCCATTTCTAAAGCTCTATCCGCATCCCAATGACCTCGTCACACAAACAGATCCAGACTGCAAAAGTGCATTGTTTCTCCCATCGCATCCAAACTCCATCAATATAACATAGGAAAACAATAGGCTAGCGTGGAAATTTCCCTTTCACAGGAGTCACCAAAACGCTGTGTCTGGGGTATCGTAATAATAAACCGTCAAGGTGACCGCCCACAAGAAGTGGTAGTTGTAGTAGTGGTAGTGGTAGGTGTTTGTCGTAGACGTGGCCGCATTAATGTAGAGTATGAGATGACTTGATGTGAACCAAAGCACATCACAGAATGGTATATCTTTGGAAGAGCTGCTTCAGCGATGAGGTGCCGAAGCTCTCGTCATCGGGAATCATCTCGATAAGACCCGTCAGGTTGGCAAACAGATCGCCTTGGTTCCGGTACGCCAGGATCGCTGGCACGGCCGCGTTGTCAAACTCAATGTCCTCGTAGTGAACCTTGACGAAGTGAATCTCGGTGTGGTGCTTGACCAGAGGCATGAGAGCCGACTCAATAGTGGCCGAAACCTCGCACTAGGTAAGTTAGTAACTGCAGGGTCAAGGAAGAACGGGTAAAGTGAAGCATACCTCATGGTCATAGACAAAGACGACCACAGTGGTCTCCCTGCCAACCTTCTCGATAGCGTCAAGGTAACCCAGGGCATCCACCTCGTCTAGCCGTCCATAGATACGAACGCTAGGGCTGGTTCTCCTGTTCCTGACACCTCGGCTGGCTTCACTCTCGAGCTCGCGACGGCGGCTTTCTCTCCACTCTTGGATGAAGGCCTCTTCGTCGGCATCGCTCCCACTGTTGGCTTCCTCGTCGCTGTCGGTTTCGCTCTTGGAGGGAGGCGGGACGGCGGCATTGATGCCAAAGATGCTGTTGCGGGCGGTGCGTACCCTGTGCCGCCACTTGGTCTTGCGAGCAGCCTCGTAGTTTCGAGCGTCGGCAATGACGCCCTTGACGCCAGTGGAGCGGCCGCTGTCGAAGGAGGCGGGGGGGAGCTTGATCTCAGCGGCGCCAGCGCCAGTGAGACGATCGAGGGCAGACATACGCATTGCGGAGTCGATCTGGGAGTTGCGGAACAAGTCTTCCTCGGAGAGATCTTGAATGTCCTGAAGCTCAGGATGGTCACGGTCCTCGGGATGGAGGGTCTCTCGATGATTGTTCTTGGCGACTAGGTCGTTGAACTCTTCTTGGGCGGCAGTTGACATGACGGGCAGAAGTAGATGGGGGGGAAGGCTGCTCTTAAAATATGTATCTTGCAAGAGGGTGTGTTGAGAAGGGGCAGCGTCAGGTCAAGGCTTGGACTCGAAGACGGGTATTGTTCTGGAAGATGTGGAGCAGGGGTGGGAAGCAAGGCACAAGGCGAAAGCCGAGACGTGGCAGAGAAGCAGATTGAAGCCCTGGAAAGTGGTCGAGACAAGGGCAGGGCGGTGAGGTCGAGCGCGCTCGGAGCAGAGGATGGCAATGTCGAGGAAGCGGAGGAAGGGGGCCCCTCTTCCTGGGAATTGGGCTGTTTCAGGACTGGGTCGAGTGAAGGCTGACGGCTGACGACTGACGACTGACGACGAGGTCAGAAGGGTGGACTGCAAGATGGTAAAGGCGCAGCAACGGAAGTCTACAAGAAACAAGAGCGAAACGAGGTCGAGCCGCCTGGTGAGCCGAGTATCGGGGTCAGCGACACGTTGGTGGAGGGCGCAATCGTCGGGCGAAGCAGGGATTGAGCGCACGTTCGAGGGCGCGCGAGTGCTTGACAGTGGTATTGATATTCCGTACGGAGTAGTACGTAGCAGAATGGTAGACGTGACGGCGCTCTTTTCCCAGAATGGTTGGCTTGAATACGTTAGAAGCAAGGATGGAGGTTCGGGCGTTGATGCAATGCGAACAAAATGGCGGTGCAACGGGGCTCCTCCGTCTGCCTTTGGTTAAAGCGTACCTGTCCTCAAGTGACAGTCAATGACAGCCGCAAGCCACCACAGCACCACAGTGCCTTAGCCAGGGGTCGGCGGCTTGCGAACAGCGAGTAACCTTGCAGGCATCACGAGGCTCCAAATCAAACGGTTTTTTTTTTTTCTCCTCCTCTTCGCAATCTAGCGGCGTGAGAATTTGTGTGTGCGCGTGGCGGACTGAAGGGCTTGGGAATCGGCCTAACCGGGGTTTGTCACGGACTGGAAATAGGGACGCTGCGCTACGCGTTCGGTCACCCGGGCGCAGAATGTTTGATGAATTAAGAAAGGAGATTAACGCGTTAATGACAGGTTTGGTCAGTCAGGGGGAGGAACCAAATTGCTTCTAGTCGCATCCTATGTACGTTGCGCAGGCGGCAGATTAGGTCAAGGGTTCTACTAAACACTTGGTTGTGCTGGACGCTTGGTTGTCGTTGTGACGAGTCTGCATGTCAGATGGTGCCCAGCCAAATATCTTCATCGGTGTTAGGCCGTTCACCCAATTTGTGCACCGCCAAAGATACGATACTGTAGTCATCTCTGCGACCCGCATGCTTGAAACGCGGTTGACACGACATGGACTGAGATTAGCTCGTTTTTCCTGGCATGACTACTAGTAACCAGCATCTACTGGCCAACCATTCCACACCTGAAAACCAATCATGTCGCGCCAGCATCTCCAATTCATGCCGACTAGGACATGGGTGCGACGACAATCTTCTTAGCTGAAAGAAATCCATTCGAGGTGACGGATCAAAAGAGCGATGACTTCGATCAACGTTACAGGTTGCGCAGCACAGCTTGTTTCGTCAACAAAATAGGGCTGACACTTAGTTCAGTCTCGTATCTCCCTGCGGATTGACCAAGTTCAGCCACGACTCGTACACGACGCAGCTCCTGCATCATCCATGGGTGGATATAATCGATGTTTCCTTTGTTTCCCTGATCCAGAGTTGCAGGTTGATATCCACAAGATTTAGAAATGTAAACAGCACCCAGGTAAATAGCATTCGAGTTTGGGTTTCGCAAAATACAGTAACGCTATAAGGTATCTTACGAAATTTTAAGCATCATCTCGCTCGCGTTTTGGCTGCAAGTCACATCAGCAGCACGGATAGCCCCAATGCCGGCATCCAATGCTTGCACCGATACCACGCTTCTATAGCATGCGCATGACGAGGCTTCATTTGTCCCCGCGACCTTAATGAGAACGCTGTAGCCCGGGAGCGCTAATCGCCTTGTGTTTCATGGTGTTGTTTCACACCAGCAATGACATGGGGTTTCCGTCGATTACCCCGAATGATTGAAACAAACGATACGAAGAAGAAAAATGGAAGCGAGGATAGCGCACGCAACTGCCGACGAGCCCTTTAGCCTCCAAGACCCCAGTCCATCATCAGATCGCGTGGGCTCTCGCCGACGATGCTGACGGTGACGCTACGTGCGGAATCTTGGGGTTCCGGACATTTCCATCCTGGCTGTGACGAGCATGGGCTTGCAGGTGGCCAAGGCTCTCACAGCTCCTCGACGTTTCGGGTTCGAAAAAGCTGAAATTCAAGAATGCAGGGTACATTGCTGATGGGGAACCTTGCAGACTCTGACGAATCCGTGAATGCGTTGCCGGAACGGGCACTGCACGACAGAGGTTTGAGCCGGGTTCACCTCGCGGGCGTCGAGAACCATGGCATCATGCGTGCATATTTACGTCTGTTGATGCAGCTTTGTTTACTCGGTTCTGCCTGAAGCTTCAGCTCTGCCATCGTTCGATCCAGAGACTGAGTGAGGCTGGCTGTGGCACGTTGGGTGGAACAGATCTGTATGAGAGGTATCGCATAAGACCAACTACACTACACATCCAGTACCGTTACCAGAAAGAAAGAGATTACTCTAGAATCAATATTGCAACGGTCATTAAACTCCCAAAGAATCTTTAGCTCATAATCCCTTCTTGTACGTGGCGCCTCTCCTATACAAGGGGCCTCCTGATTCACATCATCAACAACAAGCCACACAACGATACCACCCCATTTCTCCAGACCATCACTGTTGCTCATCACCAGTTGCAACACCGCATTTTCAAAGGAGCTAGACACGAAAGCAAGTCATCCCGAAATCCCTCCTCCTTCTCCACGATCTAGCGCTCATTGTATGCACTATTCATAGCACGTCCGGGTCAAGCCACAACATGAGATCCGTCAAATTGCCCGTAAATTACCAGGCGTTGTGGCGGGCCCCTCCTGTGCTGGCAGATGCCCCGGCATCGCCGAAGGCTTCCAGAACAGATGGCGACCCAACGTGGAGTCAAAGGCTCCATTGGCTGTCCTCAAAAAGGAGTGCTCCTCATCGTATAACGCTACAGTTTTCACGATGGTCCTTACTTGCTGACTAATCTTCGAGAGACATGAACTTATAGACTATGAGCTTGGGCCCACGTCTTCTATGGCAATACCTGACACGGTAGTGGACCCGACAACTCCCTGCCTGAGCTGCCGACAGATACGCGCTTCGTATCACCCTTCGGCGACGCATATGAAATCCATCCCATGAGCATGACGCCAATCACCAGGTCCCTTCCCCGGGATAGTCAGTTGAAACTAACAGCCGTGTTACGTTCGGCAAAGCTGGTGAGCAAGAAAAGAGCCCCCTTTGTGATAACACGTAATCAAAGCCATCAAGGCCGATGTTACTCGGTGCAATTTTCGTATCCATGAATCCCTCTCCCGCAATTCTTGGCTCAGCTCTCCTTTGCGCTACCGTTCCGAGTGCGATATATGCGGCATGTAGAAGTGCGGTCTGCATATGCTTGTGACTGAGATAGAGTCGTATTCATCACCTCGTCCCCTTGCTGCTTACCGACATATGCTATGCTCGAGCGGCGTCTTCTGTTGCAAACATGGACAGCGATGCTTCTTTCAAACCATGGCTTACAGACTTACATTACCTCATGGTTGACGGTCCTGCCTACTACTTGTCTGTAGTTGCGCAATGCCATTGATGCCTCCGCCACAGACTTTCAATAGGACGGGTTGCAGCTTAGAGCAACAATACCTATTATTCATTCCCTCTATCATCTGAACTTTTCTCAACTCAGTAGGAGTGCTGAATAGTCGACCCCTTCAATTCGAATGCTCAAAATTCACGCAGGCTAGCCTCCCAATACACGACAGAGTCGCCTTGCAATATCCCATCGACAAAAGAAATAAAACCACGAGATGACACGAGGTAGAACGCAAGAGGAACGAAATCAAAACACACTACAACATGAGAATATGCGACAATATAGGCAACCGTAAAGACTTCAGCAGCCACAGCACGACAGGAAACGTTCTCATGCTCCCAGCACAAAATCTTCCCGAAACTCGCAGTCCATGCAATGCAGAGACAAGATCTCCTCCCAAATTGTACTTGCCACCGTCGACAAGCCTCAAGCAGTGCAAGTTTTTCCGGTCGAAAGCTTTCCCCAAGGCTGGGCGCGAAAACTTGCAGATCCTGGAGATAAGAGATGCGCTTTAGAAGTACAGCGGTCTTGGGTTTTGAAACATGGTGTATTATCTCGAGGTCTGAAATTTTGCTCGGTAGAACCGTAAACTCCCATGCATTTCCCTTGTATGAAATCGACCTCCCGCAGCTTTCCGGGACCTTAGCTCTTTGAATTATTCGTTTTATGGTAGACATGGCATGAACCGGAACATGTATGCCGCGGAGGGTCGAGACGCATACAGAAGGGCAACTCAAGTACACAGAGGAAACCCATCCAGTAATACAACCACCCGTTACCAACAGCCGAAGTTGCGTCAGAAAAGGAGAAACTATGGTGCAAGGAATTTTGCAGCTGTAAGGGGGGCAAGAAACGACGAAGAAAACAGCGAAAAATAAGAAAAGGAGGTATCGCATCAGCCAGTGTATCTTCTTCCCCAGGTCCACCACGGGGAAACAGCCCACATTCGATTTCTCGCGTTCGGCCGGGGAAAGTCGTCTGTAGGGGGTATGTGTGAGAGATAAGGTACGGTTCGTCACGTCGTCCTGCGCACGCCAATATTCGCGACTGGGGTGGTTGTCGTTGGGCTTATTCGACATCGGTGGGCATAAAAATCGTTTGAACGCAGATGGTATAGAGGCCGCGGCGCGTACTGGCTTTGGTATATCCAGGCAAAAAGTGCATCGTGGTTGCACGCAACGCTTAGTAGGCCCAGATTTTGAGCTGTATAGGTCGTTAGCTGGATCTCACTTCACGAGTCACTCCGACACATAACGCGCCACTGAAGGAATATGATCGTCAAGGAATGAGGACTTACCAGAGAGTCCCATGAGCCCGTGCACAAGCTTGTGCCGTCGTTGCTGACACCCAAGCAGCTGACTCGGTTCTCGTGGCCAACCAAAGATCCGACCTTTTCGCCTCGAGTGATATCCCAGACCTATGTAACTTGTTAGTGCTGCGCGCACCTAAGCTGGTGGAGGTTGCTCGGGATTTCAATGTCCCGAACAAGTCAAGGATGCTCACCTTGCATTCAAAGTCATCGTAACCGGCGAAGAGCAGGCGTCCTGATACGGACGTCGCGACGGAGGTGATGCCGCAGAGAATGGACTCGGACTACCAATTGAGTTAGCGCAAGGACGAGAGCCAATTTGCGAGGACCCACACTTACCCCGTAGAGGTTGAGTTCACGATCCGCGCGAATATCAAAGAGACGGCAAGTGGCATCGTCGGATCCGGTCACGAATGAATGTCCGTCGGGGAAGAACTGAATGGCGTTGATGTCGGACTCGTGGCCGGCAAAGGTCTGGACAGCCTTGCCGGCACGGATATCCCAGAGCTTGGCAAAAGCGTCACAAGCACCCGAGATGAAGGTGTTCTGGTTGGTCGGGTTGAGGCTGATGCTCATGACGTCGCCAAGATGGTCGGCAAACTCGGTAACCTTCTGACCAGTCTCAATATCCCACTTCATACACGTCATGTCGCCAGAAGAAGTGAGAATGCTGCGGTCGTTGATGAATCGGCAGCAAGACAGGTAGCCGGCGTGGCCTGAGAGCTCGCGAGCCACACGCGTGGGACCATCGCGTTGCTGGTTAAGATTATAGATGGAGCAAATGTTGTCGAGACCACCGCAGGCGACAAAGTTACCGCTGGGAGCGTAGGCGCAGGTCATGACCCAGGAGGAGCGAAGAGGAATGGCGTGGACCTTGTTGGTGGTATAGGCATCCCAGATAATAAGCTTGCCATCCTGAGATGCAGAAACAAGGTGCCTTCGGTCAGTGGACCAGTGCATGGCATATATCTTTGCCAAGTGACCCTTGAGCGTCCGCTTAGCCTTCATAAGCTGGTTCTTGGGGATGGGCTCATGGGCCTGTTGCGCAACGGCACGGACTATGAAAAGGAGAAGACCGAGTTAGCATTGACTCCTTTAGCACGAACACTACGGGCCTCGAGGTAGAGTTGCATTCCAATTCGCAACATGATGGGAGAGCTTCTGTCTCGGTCATCATCGTCGTTGATGTGACTGGTGACAAGACACTCCAAAACTGGGGCAAGCAAGATGCACATACGGGTCGTGTCGGCGAGCTCATCCTTCTTCCTCTTGATTCGGTCCTTCAGAGTCTCGGCTTCACGGCGGGCTTGCTGGATGCGCGATTGCATAGCCTCGGGCGACACATCGCTAGGCCCTTGAGAATTCATGGTGATCGAACGACGGCAGTGATGGACGCGCGAGGGGCGAGGCGAGGAGCGAGAGGCTGAGTTTCGGTGGACGAGCAGGCGGTGTCGAGGGCGAAACCGAAGGGGACGCGACGATGCTCAAGTCCAAGTCGGGCTCAGGAGAGCAGAAAGGAGCGGCGATGGAGAGGAGAAATTGGCGATGGGCGGAAACAGAGACTCGGCCGGCTGAGGTCGGTGGATGGATGGATGGAAATGGATAAACTGCAGTGCGAGTGGAGAGGAAGAGGCCGGAGAGGGAGGGAGAGCGAGAAGAGACGAGGACTGTTAGTGGTAGGGGCCCATCCATTAGGG